>JAVKPL010003340.1:0-20035 GCA_032173675.1 Gastrolobium villosum
ACAAAGCTTACTCAATGATCAAATACATTGAATTTTAAGAAGCATGATATCTGTGGAAGCGTCGAATTGTTTTTATAATTTGAGAATGATGGTTGCTCGTTTGTATAACTGTTTTGGTGAAAATTCTTAGATAATGCTTGATGTGAAATTTTGAAATTAGATTGTAATTTGAATTATAACTGTGAGGATTGAGCCTAAACAAAAAATTTTTTCAGAGGCCTCACTATAGTAGTTTTTTTAGAACTTGAACTGTTTCTCTGGTTTGCATGCATAACTGACATGATAAGGGCACATTTATTCTTGTTAGCTTAGAGCCAAATAGCTTACCTAGAAAGAATTTCCATTGTTAGCCCCTTTGAGCCTTAGACCAATTTATTAAAAAACCTGATGAAAATTACTTAACCAGTTCTCCATTGACACACCTTGAAAGAGATTGAAATGCCGATCAAAGGAAAAAGTCAAGGTACTTCTCAAGAAAAGTTAAGTAAGTTAAAGAAAAGAAAAAGAAAAAGAAAAATGGTCTGCAAAAATGCAACTCAAATGAAAAGAAAGAAAACATCTGCAACCAAGAAAAGAAAAGGAAAAGGTAGTTAAAGAGGGGGGAAAATCCCAAAATGAAGAAAAGTGACAGAACAAAAGGTTGAGAAGAAAATGTTATCAAAAACCTCAGTATTTCAGTCTCAAATTAATTAGCCTCTATTCAAAAGATTCTTACCCCCAAACCAGACCAAGTTATAACCTGTAAGAACCTGCACCGTTAATTAAGGAGATTAATTAATTAAATGTGATAATTAGGAAATAATTCTATAATTGACTCTAATAATTATTATGAGGCTCTAATAATTATAGAAAGTGAGTAATAATGCTTAAAGTCACTTTTCGGGCGAAAAGCGCAGATACCGGTTCTGCTACCCGGTATAAATGCGTATCGGTGAAGTATCCCAGAAAATTATAATAAGTGCATGATAATTAATATAATAATATGTAGGACTTGTAAAACGAGTCTCAAGTCAAAATAATGAGAACTGATGCCAGAACTGATACTGGCTATCGAAAAGCGCGTACCGGAAAAGTACTCCGAAAAATAAAATAAAAATATGAAAAATCTTAGAAAAATGAGTAGGTTAAGATTCTAAAGTTTGGGATTAAAATGTTTTGCGTAACTATTAATGCTAATACTGCGCGTTAAATGCTTTAGTGACCTATATAAGGCCATGGCACATATTTCTAGGCCAGAAATTGTGCCTCCTTCGTGAAATGTTGAGAGCTTGGCTGCTGCCACCCTTCTCCTTGGTCAAATTTGCATGAAAAGACCTCCAAACTACTTCCTTTCTTTGATTTCTTCACCTCTAAACAAGTAAACACTTGGGTGTGACCTTTGATGAGGGTAAAATGAACCATCTTATGAGAGTGAGAGGGCTGCGTTGGTGGTCTAGGGGCTGTGTTCTATGCTCTTGTGGGTGGTGGTCATGCTTTGGGTTTTTTGATGCTCCAAGAAGCTTTCTTTGTGAAGAAATATCATACCTTGGGTGTAGCATTTTCGTTTGCTGTACAAGTCAGCATATTGGGAGTTGCTAAGTGAGCTCCAAGAGCACTTATTGCTCTGTTTTGAGCCTTATGTAAGTTCCCTAACTTTGATCATGTGTTTTAATGGTTAAAGTTGATGTCTTGCCATGTTTAATGAGTAAACAAGTAACCAACTGGTATGTGGACCTAAAACAGGATTAAAGATGCATGCTTTAACGTTTAGAATGGGTAAAGTTGGATCTTTGGTTGGATTTTCACGAAATGAAAAATCTGTGTTCTGTCACGAAATATCCGGATATTTGGTTGTGAATATCCGGATATTGATATTCGAATATGGGGATCTGGATATCCGGATATGCCCCCGACATATATCCGGATATTCTGGGATTTCGATGAACAGTAGGGTACTATTCATACAAATGTGATTTATGGGTTTGTGAACCCTAGTTTGAGGAAGTTGGACTTCTGTAAATACTTAACTAAGTCAAAACCTAAGTGGTTAAGGGCTTGCAGCTTTGTGTGAAGCCTTAAGACATAAACCGTAAAAGGAAAAACGTAGTCTTTATGTTTATGCTTATGAGCAATGTTGTTGATATAATTATTGGTTCAAACAGATTGTGATTGTACTTTTTGTGGACGTTGAGCTGTGTGGACTCTTGACTTGGATTGATTGCTTGCAAGGTAAGCATTTGTGTCCTTGGTTTAGCCATGTTGTGGTTCCACCATGTCCCATGGGGGTATGGTTATATGCATGTTGTGTTACATGCTTTTGATGTTTTGGAAATGTTGTTGAGCTGTTATATGCAATGTGCCTTTATGATATGCATGTGATGTCCACCTATACGGTAAGTCTGAGTATGTGGTACATACAATATGGTGAGGCTGTGGGTGAGGTGCAAGCGGTGTTCCTTGTACTACTATGTGGGTAATAGACGTATTCCTGCATTTCTCTAGCCAGTAGAATAATGATAACACACATGGCATGAATATCTGTTGCACTGCATACTTTTGGAACTTATATTGGAATTACTGTTTTTGGAACTTATATTGCACATGTAAGTGAGCTTGGGGTGGAAGATCATTGAGGACCCCTTGTCTTACTGAGATTTCTTGTTTAGATATCTCACCCCACGTTTGGGGACGCTTATTTCAGGTTCAGGTAACCCTGGGGTTGAGACCTGGGGTGGCAGGAGGCCAGAGTTGAGTTAGATATTGTTGTATATGCTGACATGACTGGATATTGGCTGTTGTTTATGTTTTCTATCATTTTTATGATATTTGAGTTGAGACTGTTGTTGGCCATTTATGGCCTTATTTGGTGAGCATGGGGTTTGTCCATGCCACATAAACTTGATTATGTCTTGCTTACTTAAAGTTGTAATAATGTATCAGGATTTTGGATCAGGCTATGTGTTGTAGTCCTGTGACTTAGATACTCACTTTATTTATGTAATGAGGTATTTCAGTTAGTTGTCTTGTAATTTACATACAGGCGATTTTTTATGAAAATGAATTAAGTAATTCAACTTGGTAATGATAATGACGTCATAATTGAAAAGAAAAAGATATTTCGCAAATTTTTAATTAAGTATGGCTTAATACGATAGTATGTTAACAAACCGAGTTAACACGAGGTGTTACATAACCTATCAAAGACCTTTTGATCAGTCTATGCATGTCAAATGGGTTCCTCAATCTTAGGAACTTGAGAATATCCTCAAGCTTATGGAATTACTGCTACACTGATGGAATGAGTGTGAACCCCTCAAACACTAGAGTGATGAGAGTATATATTTATCCAGTGAGGAATATTCAAGTTATGATCATAATTCTTGATACAACTGAAAAACATTGTTTGAAGTTTTTAACAGAGAGTTATACATGCATAGTAGTTTGATCTCTTAAGATATTCATGTTCCATCTTTTTCTTCACAGAGTTAATCTTTGCTTATAACTTTAGTCTATTACATTGTTGAGGACAACGACGTTCAAATTTGGAATTTTCCTCCAGCATATGTATAAATCTAAGCCAAAAAGAGAAAGAATATTGATTAATCTTGAATAAAAAGGCAATATTTAATGTTGATTTGTTAAAATCTCAATCAAAGATTGTACAACTGATTTTCTTTTGATTTTGTAGGAAAAACAGGACAATAAGGAGCCAAATTGGAAGTAAGAAATCGAAGTCCCACGCTACTAGCGTGAGATTCACGCTAGTAGCGCCAGAAGCAAAATTCAGCCAGAGATATCCACGCTCACAGCGTGAAACTCACGCTAGTTGCGCCACAACCCACGCTCACAGTGTGTGAACCACGCTAGTTGCGTGGGCTCCCAGTAACGTGAATAAAACTCCCACGCTATCAGCGTAGGAACCACGCTAGTAGCGTGGGAGATGCGGACAAATCAGAAATAAATCCTATTTTAAATCATAGAAAGATTGGAAGGAGATTTACGACGAAGATTCAATCAAGATATCCGAGCAAGACACAAAGTCTATAAATAGAGACTCGGACCCCAGGAAACATCAATCTTTGGCTGTAGAGATTCTTGGAGGCTCACGCTGGAGATCAGGATTCCGACGGAGTTAAAGACCGGAGATCATTGATTATTCTTCTTCTTTATTGCTTTTATGAATTCTTTTTATTATTTTAATTTGTTAAAGCCAGCTATGTCTGGCTAATTTCTTTTTGTAGTTGGGATCATGGACCCAATGTGAATACTTTATAATTTATGTATTGATATTTTATAAGTTAATTAGTTAGTTTATTTTATTCTACCTGGTTTAATTTTTCATATCCTGTTTAGAACTGATCACTCTAAATTATAAGGCTTTGAGGGTTAAGACTCACAATAGACATATTGGGGTTTTAGTCTGGACAAGTGTAACACCCCAAATTCTAACAATTTATAATAGCATAAATAAATTCAATAATTTTTATAAATAACAGCGGAAGTTCAAAATAATCAAATTTGGGAAGTGTTACCGCCGCGCTTGTACTGTTGTCAAGCGCAAGGCTAACTTTATTACATTAAAACAAAACTAAAACTAAAGTTTAAATAAAGGAAATATGTATTAAGCATTTATTTAAATCTCATAAACTAGCCAGAAAAGTCTGCTTTGTGATCCTCACTGCCCACAGCTAGCCCCATCCTTTACAATCCGCTTCACTGAAAATCTGCTCCCCCGCATTCCAGCAGGATCATTGCAGTCAAACAAGCACAAAAGTCAGCAAAGCTGGTAATCCCAATCAAAATACAATTAATGTAATTAATAACAAATTAAATCAAATATATATAATCAAATTGTGATAAATCAATTCCACATTAATTAAATCAAATATCAATATAATATTTATCATATATATTCTTAATCATAATCACATCAAATTATCAGCTTCAACATATATTCACATCGATCAAATTTCATTCATAATCTTTATTAAGTTTATTTAGTGGAGTAGTGGGAAGAGAACCATGGTAGACCCGGGAAACCCTGCCAGTCTACCCAGTGACCCGGGAAACCCTGCCAGTCACAAACAAATCACATTGGCCATAATCAATTCACATCTTCCTAGTGTCCCGGATATCCTGCCAGACACCTCTTCCCAAAGTTGCTACAAGTATCCCGGGAAACCCTGCCAGATACCACTTTGAGAAGAACGGATATTCTCTTTTCACATCGTATAAATATATCGGAGGCATAAAGCCCAAGGTTGTGTTCATCACTTTGGGAGGTACCATCCCAAAGCTATCTTCCCACTATTATTTATTATGATCACACACAATCAATTCAATCTTATCACAAATAGTTTTCATGATTTCCACATCAATTCAATCAAGAGTGAAATTTCTAAATTCAACCTTTCGATAATATCATAATTTCCAAGTTCAATCTTTCAATAATATCATAATTTCCAAACTCAATCTTTCAATAATATCATAATTTTTATATTCAACATCTATCGTAGAAAAACCCAAATTCAATCATTATATCAAAAGTTTCCAAAGAAAAATTCAAATATTCACATCTAATAAATTTAATAGGAAATATAACTATAGTGCCCTAAGCATCGAGATTACATCAAAAATTCATATAAAGCTAACCCTTGACTCTCTAGGGATTAGGATTACACATACCAAATTTCACATAAAATATAATCTAAAAATACCTAAGGATTAGGATTACACATACCAAATTTCACATAAAATATAACCTAAAAATACCTAGGGATTAGGATTACCTGGTCTCCATTTTTGCTAACTTCTAGAAGAAAAGAGTAATTTGGGGCAGAGAACGGTTGATAAAAAAATTGAAAATAATTAAAATAAACTTTTTGGAGTGAGAAGAGAGAGAGTAATATAGGAGAAATGTTGAAGAATGAATTGGTTTGGTTAGGCTAGACCTCTATTTATAGTTGAAGTTTTGGGCTTATACATTACTGACTTCATGCTGACTCATCATATCTAAACAATTTATGTTTGTTGACTCATCCCATCTAAACAATTTATGTTTGTTGAATCATCATATCTAAACAATTTATGTTTGTTGAATCATCATATCTAAATAATTTATGTTTGTTGAATCATCATATCTAAACAATTTATATTTGTTGACTCATCTTATCTAAACAATTTATGTTTGTTGAATCATCATATCTAAACAATTTATGTTTGTTGACTCATCCTAATCCAATCAAACATTACCAATCAAATAATCAAACATTAAAGCATAATAATCACAATTTATCATCCATTATTATTATTACTAATTTATAATTTATTACTATTATTAATATATTGTATTATAAATTACTATTATTTTCCTGGGATATTACAACAAGGGTAGAATAACAATTTGTGTATGATCTAGATATAGGCTTATATAAATTGCAGACTCATAATTCATTCGCTTAATGCTTAATTCAAGAGGGATTACTAAGACATTAGAATTCTAATTGGGTTAAAGGGTTGAAATCACTAAGACATTAGGGTTCAACTATTTTATAGGGAAATAATGAGTTGTCTGAGCAAACGAATTAATTAATTATAAAATACAATATAGGAATATAAGGGAGGATCGGAGGTGAAGTGCATCCTGGCTACATCCTTTTTATAAATTTTTCATCAATACTTTCTCGTGTTCTTGATCTTTCTTGCATGCGTTCAAAGTTAATTGTTATTAATTTTTCTATTTTAAATTTAATTGTTTTTAAATTATGTTTTGAATTCCAAAATCAATTCCTTTCACAAACCAAACAAAATTTTATTTTCCAACTTAAGGAGAATAGTTAAACTAGTACTTGGTGCATTAATCCTCGTGGGACGATATTTTTCTTATCACTTTATTACTTGGAACGATCAGCATACTTGTCGTATTCGCAACAAATTTTCAATCAGAAAATTGAAGTTGTAATGAGCGACTGAGGGGGAAAGTATGATGACCCCTTCAAGGAATTTCATTGAGAGTTTGGTATTACGTGCCAAATAATGGCTCCTTATGCTCTCCAATCCAATAAGATTGCTAAGAAAAAAGAACTGGACAATTAAAAAAATGATGAATGCTACGTTGTTGATGTCTGGTGGGGGGAAGTCATTTTCATGACAAACTATGTAATCAATAAAGTACCCCACAAGAAAACTAAAAGAACATCCCTTATGAAATGTGGAATGGTAAGAACGCTACCTTGGATTATCTTTAAGTGTAGGGGTGCTTGACAAGGGTCGCAATTCTGAAACCAAAAATGGTTAAGATTGGACCAAAGACAATGGATTATGTATTCATTGGATTTGCACTTAATTGTAGTGCATATTGATTCCTTGTGTATAAGTTCAAGGTCTCAGATATACGTGTTAATACGGTAAGACTATGCTTTGCATTTCTCGAAGTATCTTGTTGTACTTGAAGGAGAGTGTGATGCAAATTAGATCATCGACTTTAGTGACACCAAGTCCACAAGTGGGTATGTGTACACACTTGGTGGGGGTGTTGTGTCTTGGAAATCATCCAAGCAAACATGTATTACAAGGTTGACCATGAAGTAAAATTCATTGCCTCGGATAGAGTCGGTGGGGTTGCTGTAACAGCCCGTGTTAACCCGGATTGTTAACACACTATCGTATTAAGCCACGCTTAATTAAAATGTGGAATAACTTTTTCTTTAATTCAATTATGACGTCATTAACTTAACCAACTTGATTACTTAATCATTTTCATTAAAAATACTGCCTGTATGTAAATTGCAAGACAACTAACTGAATACCTCGTACATAAATATAATGTGTGTATCTAGAACCACAGAACTACAACATGCAGCCTGGGTCAAAATCCTGATACATTAATTACAACAGCGAATTTAAAAGACATAATCACACCATGTGGCATGGACAAACCCCATGCTCACCAAATAAGGCAACAATGCCCACAAATAGTCTCAACATAAACTTAACATAAATAAAGCAGTAAACATAACAGCAGTCAAATAAACAGCAATCCACAACCAGCACGTCAGCATATCAGAATATCAGCTCAGCTCTGGCCTCCTGCCACCTGAGCCCTCAACATTACCTGATCCTGAAATAAGCGTCCCCAAACGTGGGGTGAGATCTCTAACAAGAAATCTCAGTAAGACAAGGGGTCCTCAAGGAGTCTCCACCCCAAGCTCACTTACATGTGTAATATAAGTTCTAAAAACAGTATTACAGTATAAGTTCTAAAATCATGCGATGCAGCAATTAATCATGTCATGTGTGCTTTCAAATCTACTGGCCAGAGAAATGTAGGAATACGTCTATGCCTACATGAGTACATGGATACTACCTGCACCTCACCCACATGCTTCTCCATCTTGTATGTACTACATACTGAGGATTGTCGTCTAGGTGGACAACACATGCATATCATAAAAGCTCATTACATATAAACAGCTCAACAACATTTCCAAATTAATCAAAGCATGTAACACAGCATGCATAAACCCATCCCCATGGGACATGGTGGAACATCAAAATGGCTAAACCGAGGACACGAAAGCTTACCTTGCAAGCTAGCTATCCAAGCCAAGAGTCCAACCACTCACTAGTCCACAAACAGCAGTATCACAATCTGATATGGACCATTAACAAGTCAATATTAATGCATCACAAGCATACAACTTAAAGACTACGCCTTTCCTTTACGTTTTACGTCTTAAGGCTTCCAACAAAGCCATAAGCCCTTAATCATATGATTCTGACTTAGTCCATTTATTACAGAAGTTCAACTTCCTTAAACTAGGGTCCACACACACCCAATAGCTTACTGTTCATACAGTAAAGCTACTGTCTGCGCAGAACCCAAGATATCCGGATATCAGAAGGGGCATATCCGGATATGCCATATCCGGATATCACACTGGACATATCCGGATATGTCATATCCGGATACCCAGATCCCATATCTGGATATCAGTATCCGGATACCATATCCGGATACTGATATCCGGATATCTGTTCGACAAATATCCGGATATCTCACGACAGAATGCAGTTTCTGCATTTCGTGAATATCCATCTCAAAGGTCCAACTTTTAATACATGTACACGTTAAAGCATGCATCTTTAGTTCATTTTAGGTTCATATACCTTATACCCTCTTGTTTACTCATTAAACATGGTCAAGACATCAACTTTAAGCATTATAAACCCATGATCAAAGTGAGGTAACTTACCAAAGTTCAAAACAGAGGCAAGTTGTGCTCTTGGGGCTCTCCCAAGGTTCCTCAAACTCAGCCTAAGTAGGAGCACGAAAATGGCACTTCAAGATGGGTTCTTGCACCACAAGAAGGCACTTTGAAGCTCACAATGACTACCACAAAGTAGCCATTACTAAAGCTTCAAACTCATGCTCACTAACTACCTCTCAACTCAGAATGATGGCCACAATGCAGCCCCAAGATTAACTCTCACCTTCACAAATGTTTAAACAAGCATGAAAGGTGATCACTTGGCTAAGGAAAGAAGAAGGAAGAAGAAGAGAAGAAGAAGAAGAAGAAGAAGAAGAAGAAAGCAGCAGCCACATTCACGTTCTGAATTGCATGGCCTAGGGTTTTGTGCCCTTAATGGGTCTATTTATAGGCCCAAGCCACTAATCACACAGTATTAGCCTTAATCGCAAAGTAAAAGATATTGATCCCAAACTTTGGAATCTAGACCTACACATTTTTCTAAGATTTTTCATATTTTTATTTTATTTTTCGGAGCACCTTTCCGGTACGCGCTTTTCCATAGCCAGTATCAGTTCTGGCATCAGATTACGTCATTTTGACTTGAAACTTGTTTTACAAGTCCTACATAATATTCTAGTAATTATCATGCATTCATTATAATTTTCCGGGATACTTTTCCGGTACGCATTTATACCGAGTAGCAGAACCGGTATCTGCGCTTTTCTTCCGAAAAGCGACTTTCAGCATTTTTACTCACTCAATATAATTATCTAAGCCCATTAATAATTATTAGGGTCAATTATGGAATTATTTCCTAATTATCATAATTAATTCACTAATTACCTTAATTAGCGGTGCGGGTTCTTACATTCACCCCACCTTTTTAAGGATTTTGTCCTCAAAATCAGAAACATACCTGTCTCGAAAGTCGGGATACTGTCGGAGAAGCTCATCCTCTCGCTCCCACGTGCACTCCTCAGGAGTTCTTCCTGACCATTGCACTTTGACCATCGGAATGATCTTGCTTCTGAGCTGTTTCTCGCCTCGATCGAGAATCTTGAGTGGTCCGACGGGAGTCTTTAGGTTCTCCCGAACCTCCACATCATCCGGCTGCACCACGTGCGAAGGGTCTGCTATGTACTTTCGAAGCTGAGACACGTGAAACACGTCGTGGATGTTGGCTAGGTTCGGAGGTAAGGCGAGTCGATAGGCAACTGGTCCTACTCTACCAAGGATCTGGTAGGGCCCAATGAATCGCGGGCTCAACTTCCTCACGCCGAGTGCCCGTCCAACACCGGTGACAGGTGAAAGTTTCACAAACACGTGCTCACCCTCACTGAACTCCAGTGGTCGATGCTTGACATCGTAGTAGCTCTTCTGACGATTTTGCGCCTGCTTCAACTTTTCCCTGATCATCTGGATCTGAAGGGTAGTATCTTGGACAAAGTCCAAGCCGAATAGCTCTTTATCTCCAACCTCAGACCAGCAGGTAGGAGTCCGACACCTCCTACCATACAGCGCCTCGTAGGGTGCCATGCCCAGACTAGCATGAAAACTGTTGTTGTACGAGAATTCAACCAACGGAAGGTACCTATCCCATGCAGAACCCTGCTCCAACGTGCAAGCTCTCAACATGTCCTCCAATGTCTGGATGGTCCGCTCAGTCTGTCCGTCAGTCTGAGGGTGATAGGCGGTACTCAATCTCAACTGCGTACCAAAAGCCTCCTGCAGCGCCTCCCAAAACCGAGATGTGAACTTCGGGTCCCTATCACTGATGATACTCTCGGGCACCCCGTGAAGCCTCACAATCTCGCGGACATATAGCTTGGCCAACTGCTCTGTAGTGAAGCTCACCTTCACTGGAAGAAAATGGGCAGACTTGGTCAATCTGTCCACTATGACCCAGATAGAGTCACAACCAGCCTGAGTTTTAGGCAATCCCACCACGAAGTCCATGGAAATGCTCTCCCACTTCCACTGTGGAATCTCCAGAGGTTGAAGTTTACCAGACGGTTTCTGGTGCTCGATCTTCACTTTCTGACAAATTAGACACTTGGACACGTAGACCGCTATGTCCTTCTTCATGCCCGGCCACCAAAAATTCCTTTTTAGGTCCTGGTACATTTTTGTGGCACCAGGGTGGATAGTGAACCGGCCCTTATGAGCCTCTGCCATAACCTCTTCGGTCAGTGGCCCTCGAGGAATCACAATCCTCTTCTGGAACAGCAGCAAACCATCATCGTTCTAAGACACACCATCCTGGTTTTTCACATAATCCAGACACTCTATCTGCACTTGCGCCTCTTTGATCTTTTCCATCAGCTCATTGATCACTTCTGCTGTTTCCATTTCGAGCAGTGCGCCCCCAAACAAGGAGTTCACTCTCAAGTCTCTGAACTTCTCGATCATCTCGTAGTCATTCATCATTAAACTGGATAAGCTCACGGATTTCCGACTCAAAGCATCGGCTACCACATTGGCCTTGCCAGGATGGTACCTCAACTCAAAGTCGTAGTCCTTCAAAAACTCCATCCATCTTCGTTGTCTCATGTTCAACTCCTTCTGGTCAAACAGATACTTCAGGCTCTTGTGATCACTGAATACAGCAAACTTCATGCCAAACAGGTAATGCCTCCAAATCTTGAAAGCAAACACAATAGCCGCCAACTCCAAGTCGTGAGTCGGGTAGTTCTCCTCATGAGGTTTCAACTGTCTTGAAGCGTAAGCAACCGCTTTCCCTTTCTGCATCAGCACACAGCCCAGTCCTTTACCAGAGGCATCGCAGTATAATTCGAATTGCTCCGCAGGATCAGGAAGGACTAACACTGGAGCAGTAGTCAATCTCTCCTTCAACTCCTGGAAACATTCCTCACACTCATGTGTCCACACGAATGGAGTCTCCTTTCGGGTAAGGCGAGTCATCGGTAGCACCATCTTGGAGAATCCTTCTATGAACCTCCGATAGTAGCCTGCCAAACCCAAGAAGCTTCTCACTTCTGTAACCGTCTTGGGCCTCTCCCAATCCATCACGGCCTCAATCTTGTTAGGATCAACTGCAACTCCATTAGCAGAAATCACATGACCCAGAAATTTCACCGCCTTGAGCCAAAACTCACATTTTGACGGCTTAGCATAGAGCTTCTTCTCTTTCAGCACTTGCAACACGATCTTCAAGTGCTCAGTATGCTCCTCCTCCGTCTTGGAGTAGATTAAGATGTCGTCAATGAAGACAATCACAAACTGATCCAGGTACGGCTGGAAAATCCTATTCATGTAGTCCATAAACACTGCGGGTGCATTGGTGAGTCCAAACGGGATCACCAAGTACTCGTAGTGCCCGTACCTCGAGCGAAACGCTGTCTTTGGGACATCCTCCGGCTTTACCCGTATCTGATGATAACCGGACCGGAGATCAATCTTGGAATACACACAAGCACCCCTGAGCTGATCCAGCAAATCGTCAATGCGTGGAAGAGGATACTTGTTCTTGATTGTCACCTTGTTCAACTGTCGGTAGTCGGTGCACAACCGCATGGTCCCATCCTTCTTTTTCACAAATATGACCGGTGCTCCCCAAGGAGACACACTCGGCCGAATAAAGTCTTTCGCTGAAAGCTCCTCGATATGCTTCTTCAGCTCCGCCAACTCTGGTGGCGACATCCGGTATGGAGCCAACGATATAGGCCCCACACCAGGCAATAAATCGATGGAGAACTCTATCTCCCTCTGTGGTGGAAACTCAGGAATCTCCTCAGGAAACACCTCGAGGAATTCCCTCACCACAGGAATGCCAGTGAGATCCTCCTGTGTCCCACTCACCAAACCTCCCAACATGACATAGCCAAATGCCCCTGCTCTCAAGGCCCTCCTCGCCTGCAGGACTGAAATGAACAGTGAGGAACTGGCTGTGGACCCACCCGGAGACATCACCACTTTCTTGGCACAACAGTCAATCATTGCACAGTTTCTGGACAACCAATCCATGCCCAGAATAATTTGAAGGTTGGCCATCGGCAATCCTATCAGATCTACCGAGAAATCACGGCCATCCCACTGAAACGCTACATCGCGATGAACAGTGGAGGTCAAACATTTTTCTCCGGTGGCGGTGGTAACCCGCATCGGTGGAGAAAGCACATCATTGGGCAACTCAAGCCCCACAGCAATAGGGGTAGCAACAAAAGAGTGCGTTGCCCCGGAATCAAATAACACATCAACAGTTGATCCACCAATGGTAACAGTACCTCTGACCAGGTTCGGAGCTCTGTCCGACTGCTGACGATCAAGTGTGTAGACTCGTCCGGTAGTAGGTGGCACTGCTGGTGCCCCAGTAGGAACCATCTGCAATGGCACAGCCTGCACTGCAGCAACTCTCGCCGTCGGGCAATCTCTAGAGTAGTGGCCCTCCTTGCCACACTGGAAGCAAATCAGCTGACCGGTAGAGCACGGCCCAAAATGTGACTTCCCGCATCCAGAACATCTGGGAGCAGGAGGTCTAGCGGTATTCCCCGGAGCAGCAGTCTTCCTGAACTGATTTGGCGCTTGCTTAGCCGCCAACGGTGGTTTGCCCTTGCCCTTGTTGGCAAAGTTCTTGTTCTTCCAGGGAGTAGAACCACCAGCGCTCTGTGGCACCTCAACCTTGGCCCTCTTGGCCTGACTCGCCCGGCAGTAGTCCTCGATGTCGCGGCACTGCTGCACCAACGCTCCGAAGTCTCTCGAAGCAGAACCAGCGAGGTGACCAGCAATATCCTCATTAAGTCCCCTGCGGAGCCAAGAATGTAGGAGTAGGCCTCGCCATGCGGAAATGAGAGAACTTGACCAGTTCATTAAACTTGGCCAGGTACTCGTCGACAGACAACGAGCCCTGTACCAATCGGTCGAACTCTCCCTGCTTCCTCTCCTGAGAGTCGTAAGGAAAGTACTGGCCCAAGAAGCTCTCCTCGAAGAATGGCCATGTCATCACATGACCCTGCATCTCGTAGACCTGAGATAGGTTGTTCCACCACTCATGGGCCTCGCCCTCCAGCATGTACGTGGCGAACAACAGCTTCTGCGGATCCGTGCACTGCATGATCCGGAAAATCTTGTCCAGCGCCTGAAGCCATCTAGCAGCAGCAATGGGATCATACGATCCGTCGAAAGTAGGTGGCTTATGCTTGCGGAAAGCATTCAGCCGGCGATCGATCTCGTCGCGATCCTCAGCAAGTACGGGGATAGTCTGCATAGCCCCCGTCAAATGACTACCCTCACCCATCTGGCTCTGGGTGTCCTCCTGTTGACTAGGCGGAGGTGGAGGCGGTGGCGGCGGTGGAGGTGGTGGAGGACCCTGGCCCGCAGCAGGACCAGCCCTCAACTCCTCCAACATGACCCTCATTATCGTCATGTTGGCCATCCGGTTCTCCTCCAGAACCTCAGCCGTGGTTTGCCGGTTCGCATCTCGGATTGCGTCCAGCATCGCCCGGTTTGCCAGCCTCGTGGCTTCCTGGTCGGCTAGTCGGGCCGCCTGCATCTCAGCTAATGCAGCTAGGACAGGATCCGATTGATCCTCGCTTGTACTCGTGTTCCTCCTCGGTGGTACCATGACTCTGCACAAGTTACACAAAGAATGAGTTGATCAGGCCCACGCCATGTGGTCACAAATGCATTATCATCACACACACCAGTCAGAGAGAACACAAAGTAGACACGCAACGACACATCCTAAGTTATTGCAATACATACAGGCTTTTCCCTAGAAAGTGCTCTGATACCATAAAATGTAACAGCCCGTGTTAACCCGGATTGTTAACACACTATCGTATTAAGCCACGCTTAATTAAAATGCGGAATAACTTTTTCTTTAATTCAATTATGACGTCATTAACTTAACCAACTTGATTACTTAATCATTTTCATTAAAAATACTGCCTGTATGTAAATTGCAAGACAACTAACTGAATACCTCGTACATAAATATAATGTGTGTATCTAGAACCACAGAACTACAACATGCAGCCTGGGTCAAAATCCTGATACATTAATTACAACAGCGAATTTAAAAGACATAATCACACCATGTGGCATGGACAAACCCCATGCTCACCAAATAAGGCAACAATGCCCACAAATAGTCTCAACATAAACTTAACATAAATAAAGCAGTAAACATAACAGCAGTCAAATAAACAGCAATCCACAACCAGCACGTCAGCATATCAGAATATCAGCTCAGCTCTGGCCTCCTGCCACCTGAGCCCTCAACATTACCTGATCCTGAAATAAGCGTCCCCAAACGTGGGGTGAGATCTCTAACAAGAAATCTCAGTAAGACAAGGGGTCCTCAAGGAGTCTCCACCCCAAGCTCACTTACATGTGTAATATAAGTTCTAAAAACAGTATTACAGTATAAGTTCTAAAATCATGCGATGCAGCAATTAATCATGTCATGTGTGCTTTCAAATCTACTGGCCAGAGAAATGTAGGAATACGTCTATGCCTACATGAGTACATGGATACTACCTGCACCTCACCCACATGCTTCTCCATCTTGTATGTACTACATACTCAGGATTGCCGTCTAGGTGGACAACACATGCATATCATAAAAGCTCATTACATATAAACAGCTCAACAGCATTTCCAAATTAATCAAAGCATGTAACACAGCATGCATAAACCCATCCCCATGGGACATGGTGGAACATCAAAATGGCTAAACCGAGGACACGAAAGCTTACCTTGCAAGCTAGCTATCCAAGCCAAGAGTCCAACCACTCACTAGTCCACAAACAGCAGTATCACAATCTGATATGGACCATTAACAAGTCAATATTAATGCATCACAAGCATACAACTTAAAGACTACGCCTTTCCTTTACGTTTTACGTCTTAAGGCTTCCAACAAAGCCATAAGCCCTTAATCATATGATTCTGACTTAGTCCATTTATTACAAAAGTTCAACTTCCTTAAACTAGGGTCCACACACACCCAATAGCTTACTGTTCATACAGTAAAGCTACTGTCTGCGCAGAACCCAAGATATCCGGATATCAGAAGGGGCATATCCGGATATGCCATATCCGGATATCACACTGGACATATCCGGATATGTCATATCCGGATATGTCATATCCGGACACCCAGATCCCATATCCGGATATCAGTATCCGGATACCATATCCGGATACTGATATCCGGATATCTGTTCGACAAATATCCGGATATCTCACGACAGAATGCAGTTTCTGCATTTCGTGAATATCCATCTCAAAGGTCCAACTTTTAATACATGTACACGTTAAAGCATGCATCTTTAGTTCATTTTAGGTTCATATACCTTATACCCTCTTGTTTACTCATTAAACATGGTCAAGACATCAACTTTAAGCATTATAAACCCATGATCAAAGTGAGGTAACTTACCAAAGTTCAAAACAGAGGCAAGTTGTGCTCTTGGAGCTCTCCCAAGGTTCCTCAAACTCAGCCTAAGTAGGAGCACGAAAATGGCACTTCAAGATGGGTTCTTGCACCACAAGAAGGCACTTTGAAGCTCACAATGACTACCACAAAGTAGCCATTACTAAAGCTTCAAACTCATGCTCACTAACTACCTCTCAACTCAGAATGATGGCCACAATGCAGCCCCAAGATTAACTCCCACCTTCACAAATGTTTAAACAAGCATGAAAGGTGATCACTTGGCTAAGGAAAGAAGAAGGAAGAAGAAGAGAAGAAGAAGAAGAAGAAGAAGAAAGCAGCAGCCACATTCACGTTCTGAATTGCATGGCCTAGGGTTTTGTGCCCTTAATGGGTCTATTTATAGGCCCAAACCACTAATCACACAGTATTAGCCTTAATCGCAAAGTAAAAGATATTGATCCCAAACTTTGGAATCTAGACCTACACATTTTTCTAAGATTTGTCATATTTTTATTTTATTTTTCGGAGCACCTTTCCGGTACGCGCTTTTCCATAGCCAGTATCAGTTCTGGCATCAGATTACGTCATTTTGACTTGAAACTTGTTTTACAAGTCCTACATAATATTCTAGTAATTATCATGCATTCATTATAATTTTCCGGGATACTTTTCCGGTACGCATTTATACCGAGTAGCAGAACCGGTATCTGCGCTTTTCTTCCGAAAAGCGACTTTCAGCATTTTTACTCACTCAATATAATTATCTAAGCCCATTAATAATTATTAGGGTCAATTATGGAATTATTTCCTAATTATCATAATTAATTCACTAATTACCTTAATTAGCGGTGCGAGTTCTTACAGTTGCCGAGTGGCTTTGTAACTTCCTTGGGGATATTTGTATAACGGTAAGTCTAGACATATACATCATAGACATTATACTATGAGACAACTACTCTAGATTGGGATCATTACAATTAACTATGTAAAGGCTAAAGAGAATATAGCGGATCCGTTGACTAAAGGGATTCCTAGAGAGTTGGTTGAAAATTTGTCGAATGGAATGAGTTTAAGGCCTAACAATTGTTGATTATTGCGGTAACTTTACCTTGATGAGTGGAGATCCCACGATCTAGGTTTAAAGAGACAACTAAGTGATGATCAACTGTTAACATTGTGGAGTTTCTAAACTTATACTTATTCCTATGACTAGACAGTGTATTTATGAGGATAACCATTTAGACTTTTAATGGTTTCTTAATCTAATGTGTTCAGATGATTTAAAGTGAGTTACATCATAAGGAATCACCTATGTGAGTGTGAAGTGAGGGCATCTTCAATGAGAATTAATAAAGGCCGATTCTCTAGAACACTTGCAAAACTAGGAAAGTGTCCAAGACCAAAATAGGCACAACAATGATGACCAACAATGTTAGCAAAGCAATTGTGTGACTTCTATTGTCTTGGTATACATTAAAGGTTGACGGTTCAAGTCATCATGACCACTGATTGACCAAGTATGCCCATTAGTTTCACTAGAGAAGGTTCAAAGGTGACTCCTACTTATCTCGATACAATTATTTCTCGCTGAGGTATCGCACTTTGCATTCATGTTGCTATGCATATGGTCTCGATTGTTGAACTTTGTATTCATAAGGGGGATTGTTGGAATTAATTTTAAATTAATTATTTTTTGTACAGAAAAAGTTTGATTTGAAAATATATCTTTTCGTCGTTGAATGAATGTGTTTTTCGTATCGAACATATATGTTGTTTCATCGACGAATTGGTGCCTTTTGAATCATGACATCACGTTTTCTATAAATATATATATATATATATAGAATCAGAATTTTAGAGAGTTTTTTTTTTCATTGCATTCTTCCACTCTAGTGCGGTTGGTCAGGCATAGGTTAAGTTCGATAGGGCTATTCTATGTGGAAGTGTCGCCACGAGAATAGAGGTAATCCGTTTTATCCTGAGAGACAGTTGTTCGCAAATCTTGGGCACCGTAGAGAGGACAATATTGTCTTAAGAACACAATGTCTAACACTGGACTCTGATTTTTTTTGTCACATCTTTCGTATGGTACGCTTTAATTGTGTATTTTTGCATGTTTTAATTTATTGTGTGCATTTCATGAAACTGTGAATATTGTCGAAATAGTTTCTCTAACACATATTATCACCTCTCAATGATTTTATCATATTTTTTCTAACACCAAGAGTAATCATTGGTCAATAATTTGTATGTAAATACTATAATTGGTTTTTGAATAGACTTGCTATGTCTAAACTTACAAATAAGATGATATTCTCAAACTTCTATTTATATAAAATAAAAAATAAAAAATTGTTCGAAAAGTTAGGAACAAAATTTTATTTTAAATAAAATTATTTGTTTGAAAATTTTTAAAATAATTTTTTGTATTTTAATTTTTTTAATTATAAATATGTTAAAATTTGACCGGATTTGAAAAAATATTAATTTTTAAATTGAGTTAATTCCATTGCAATCAAATTGATTTTATTTCTTTACGTAATTTCAAACATAGTCTAAAAAGGGTATGTTTTTGGTATTCCGGTAATATACTTCTTTATCAAAAGTAAAAAAAAAAAGACATTTTTTTAGGTAAACAAAAAAAGACATTAATCATAAATAAGTGAGTGAATAAATACATATAAATAAATGGCTTTAATATTTCTACAAGTGAATATAGATAAGTTACATTCACTTTTCAAAACGACGTCATTTTTAGTTAAAAAATTAAAAAATCATAATGGAAAAGACTATTATAATCCTGAAATAAATTATAATTACAAAAATACCTTGATTTTCGCATTAAAATGACGTCGTTTTAGGCTCAATGTATATAAATTATCTACATTGACGATAGAAAAAGCGAACCTAAATAAATTACATAATTTAAGTTTTGATAAGTGATGTATTAAGTCTTCCGTAATACAGGAATATCAAGAATAATTTCCGAAAAAGAAACTCATTTAAAAATAAATAAAAAGAAAAGAAAAGACATCTCCATCTGCAACGTAAAGTCTCTATTGGGGTGGTCAAAACGTCTTGCATCATTAATAAATTCCCGGGACGAAACTATTACTATTATTAAGGTTTTTCTTATCTGCGTAACAATTCTTAATAAATGATAAACAATTATTAAATATCAAATGCTGCATGCACTAGTTAAAAAGGCCCATATTATTATATATGTTTATGTTTTCTCAGTCAATTCTTTGCACTATAATCAGCTTTTTGAATTGATTCAAATTTAATGCATGGAACAGCTCCAGTATGTTCCAGCCAAACTCTACTGTTCGGGATTCCCCTTAATAATCACGGAACTTACATTATCCTTTTTTTTTATAAATTCTTAAAGACAAGAAATAAAGTT
>JAVKPL010003341.1:0-20005 GCA_032173675.1 Gastrolobium villosum
ATAAGTGTATCTGTGTATGGTGCAACAATTACTTTCTTTTTTCTTAATTTTTTTTGCTACAAGAAACATTTGCCTTTGTTGGTAAATTTCACTAAGTTCAAATCAAAGCCCATAGATATATAAGCGCAAAAGTGGAAAAAAGAAGCATACAGAAACCACGCAGAAAGGTCTATAATCTATATTGCAATCTCTTATCCTCTTCCCTCACCTTTTCACTCATAGTCTGTCCATCTCACCCTTTTTCATCCAATTAAAGAACACAACTTTTTGTTTTTCCGCATTGTTTCTTTACTTTACTTTGCAAAATGGCGATGGTTATTGCTTTTGTTGGTGTTGCTCCATTACCTATTTTCATCTTCCTCGTTCATCACTTCTCCATCATCTCTATTTCATTTCTGCCACTCTTACGCTGTAAGAGCTAATTGCTTGTACCTACTCAGTTGTATAAATGGCTTCAAAATCATTCCTTTTGGGGAATGGAGTGAAGGGTATGCTTCATGTGGGTGTTGGTTGATTTACTGAAAGTTATAATTTTTTTCTTCAGTTTTTGCGCATGGGATTTGTGCTGATGCGTCTTCCACACGAACAAACTACCCGTACCGGTTCATTAGACCCTGCAGTTCACCGTGTTCCAGAAAAAATCGGACGAGTTCCATGGGTCGTAAGGGGCTAATTGCATGCCCGGTATGATAATTAAACCCAACAGGTGACCTCACCGGGTCACCGGAACCCGGGTCAACCTGGCCAGGTCGGTCCGGGTTTAATAACACTGATGACAACCATTCTATTTATAACACCTCACAATTCTAAAATAAGTAATTAAAGTGTTAAGTGAGAAATTAAGTGAAGGATTAGTGAAAATCCCAAAGATTAGGCCAAAATACAAAGAAAGGGCAAAACTGTAATTAGCCAACACGCAACCCTAGGAAGGTAAAAATTGAGCAGGAGGTCTCAGATGATAAAAATAAGCCTGGAAATGGATTCAGAACGAAAAATTGAGTGGATAGGCAAGTTTCAGAAAAATCAGTGAAGTGTTTTTCGCGGGTAAAAATACCGCAGTCAGATTGCACCGTAAAACGTGCCAGTGGAATTTTGAGCTCTAGGTTTCAAATATTGATTTTAAATGGTCCATAGAAATAGGAAATATGATTTCTGATAATATTTGAGGGATTTAAGTCAATTTGTGGAAGTCTGTCACCGGAAAGCTCGTAATTTATCTGAAAGAGTAAAATTAAAGGATTTTGTTAAGATGAAAAATTATAATTTCTCATTAGGTTTTTAAATAGTGAATTTTAGTGATGATCAGAGGGAAATTCGGGTGAGTTTTAAATCATGTGGGATCTGGTACCCAGTTAAAGTTAATAAAACACATGAAAGCCCCTGTTCTTTTTCATCTCCACCCGTTCTCCTTCCTTCCAGCCGTGACAACAACCCCTTGTGCCTCCATTTTTGCGCAAATTTCTTCTCCCCACAAGCCAACCAATTCTTAACCAAATTCAACAAAGTTTGTGTTGAATCTTGATGGAAAACACCTCCTAACCCATTGGTAGCCTTGTTTAGCCTTGAAATTGAGTGTGTGAGCAGATCCTTGCCATTTATGCCGCGGTTTGCTTGAGGAAAAGGGTGATCATGTTGATTTTAAATGCTCCAATGGTGAAGTATACTTAGGTGGAGCCATATACCGTGCAATTGGGTAAGTTATTTCAACATTTCATTGGTTAAATTTTGAGTTGTGATAATTGCCCCTAAAGAGGGATTTTGTGATATGTGGTGTTAGAGAGCTAAAATGGAAAATGTCTATTAGATGATAATGTCTTAGAATGGTGTATTAATGCTAGAAATGCAATGAAAATTTTAAGCGAAAAAAATGGATTTTTAACTTAGGAAAAATTGGTGCATGAAATGGAATTTTTTGAGTTTTGTGTTAATGTGTGGTATAGTGAATTGTAGTGTGATTATATGATGTTAGGAAGTGATTATGTGAGTTGTGGGCCATTGGAATTGAGTGGAAATCCTTGGTTTGGACTAACCAAGATTAGGCCATTTATGTACAATTGAGCAAATTGATGTTTTAGAACACTTTGGTGTTGTGTTATGTGATGGAAAAGTTATTAGATGGGTTGTGTGGTGATTGGAATGTGGAAGAATCAATGTAAAAATAATAAGTGTTGAAAGTGGCAAAATGTGCCTAAAGTGTAATAATTCGCAAAACGTTGCGAAAAAGTCGTAAAACCGAAAAACGGCGATTGAACTAGCCTTTGGGTAACCTAAGTAAGTGAAATAAAATGAGAAAGAAAATTTAGAAAAATAAAACCCTAAATAACCCTATTATGGCCGAACCGTAGGGGGAGAAAAGAGGAATTTGACGTTTTTGCGTTTTGACGTATTGTGACTGAAACTGACGGCTGTGCATGGTTGTACAGGTTGCCGTACGTGGACATAGACTTGGAACAGTGAAACAGTGGATTGCCCTTGGTCCTGGATCAAGTGGATTGAGGTAAGTGATGTGGTTTACACATGTATGTTGAAATTCATGAGTGGATTCAAAGTTCTAAGTGTGTGGAATTGTCCTCTGTGTAGGCGTTCCCTGTTAATCAAGCTGCAAGTGGAGTTCTGCGGAGCTCTGTGAAAGGAAAAAAAGAAAGGTAACCTCTTGGTACTGGGGCTTGTTCCCCTTTTTGTGTTCCACCTTGCTAGTTGATGGCAACGATAGGAAGTGTGTATGAGTAGTGTAAACAGCATGAGCATGCATGTGCATTATCACAGTGGGTACTTATGTACCAGATCTCTGGCCAGTAGATATTTTTAGCCTTCGGGCAAGTGTTTCCGGACTGCCACTGGATAGGTCTCCGAGAGGGAGTTCCAGTTGACCCAGGGTCGTGGTGTGTTATCCGGATAGGAGCACACTAGGTTGTCTCGGGTGTATATGGTTGGAAGGGGTACCTTGGTGGGTTGTTCTATGAACACGCCAGGGGTAGTACCCATAGGCGTATAGCCGAGGACATGGTGTGGTATTGGTAGCTACCATCCCACATGTCGTAGTTGTTCTGATATATTCCCCTTTCTCTAAATCCCTTGCTTTATCCCGTTTTATAATAGTGGTGTTGTTTTTATGCTATTTGTATACATTGAAGTGAGCCATTGGGCGGAGTTTTCTCCAGAACCTCTTGGTTACTGAGATATATCCGTATATCTCACCCCGTCTCGGGGCATTTATTTCAGGATGTACCAGTGGACACGGAGCAGCGGGCAAGAAGCCCGCATGATGACGAGTGGAGCGGTGGTGTATAGTGTACTTTTTGGTGGCCATTTGGCCCAGGCTAGACTTAGAGCATGAACATGTATATGTTTGTAGGAGAAGTCCATTAGCATTATGTTCATGTTATTTTGGCTAAGTTTAGTTTTCATGTCATTTTAGTTATGAATGTATTTGGCAAGTGATGTTGTAATATGTAAATATTTGTAGTTTAAAGTTAAATTTGTAAATGTAAATGTAATCCAGTATTGTAAATGTACCATGGATGTATGTAATATGATGGAAGGGCTTTAGGCCTATTGTAGGTTTATGAATATCTGCATTATGGTTTATGCATGAAATTAATGTTAGTGATTGAAACCATGAAGGAATTGAAAGTAAACTGTTTATGTTTTAAGTGTATGTTGGATTAGGTCGTAAGTGCCCCAAGGCGTTGTTGGACCTTGTGTGTGCCACCCATTGGATTTTGCTGGATTTCAGGTGTGATAGCTTGTTAGAAAGGTAAGTGAATAAGGAAAAAAGATAACCTGGATTTTAAGTTTGGATTTTTATTTGGTGTTCGTAGAAAAATAAATTAGCAAGTCCGGTTAAGTGGTAAAAACGTAAAAGTGAGGAATTGGCTAAGTGGGTTTATGGGAACCCCTTAGTGTCTTGTATGTAGTAGATTAAAGTGTATAAACAATTTAAGTAAGTCTTCCGCTAGTGTTACAGTTGCGATCACAGCTTTTAATTATTACGCTTTTTATGTTTTAACTGTTCGCGTAATAATCGGAAAAAGTTTACTCGCATTTTTATAAATGAATTGTTGTGATTGTAACTGCGCTTAATATCATAATTAATGTTAACAATACCGGTGTACAACGGGCTGTTACATTTTATGGTATCAGAGCAGTTTTGTTAGGGAACTCTGATAGGGTATAACTGCATCTTGTGCTGCATAGCTATCTGTGAACTGTTTATGATTACTGCACAGGTGATTCCTCAGTGTTAGTCTGATCAACCCATTCCTTTGTGTTACATGTGCAGATATCATGAGTAGGGCACGGGGTCGCCGTGTAGCTAGGGGTGCAGGTCGTGTGATTGCACAGGATCCTCTTACTGCAGCTATGACAGCTCTACAGGAGGAGGCAGCTTTAAATAGAAATATGACTGAGACTATGATGAAAAATAACCAAGATATGATGCACGCTTTTATGAATGAGTTAAGAGCAGAGAGGGCTCAGAACAGGGGAGATAATTCACCTCCACATACTGCTATGGAGACAGCTACCCGTACCCCATCTGTTACTCCTCAGCAGGAGGGGAGTGGTGCTAGTCGTCATTCTGGCGAGGCTAGTCACCACACTATTGATCCTACATATATTCCAAATCCTACTGTAGATCCTTCTTCTGTTGCTCAGACATCTGGTGCTGCTGGGCAGAGTGTTTTGATACAGGGTGCTGCTGGCACTGATGAGCAGAGACTCATTTCTTTCCGGAAACATAAACCGCCATCATTTCAGGGGTCGAGGGACCCGAAGGTAGTGACTACATGCTTAAGAGGGATGGATAAGATATTTCAGGTTATGGGGTGTCAAGACCCCCAGTGTAACAGCCCGTTACGTACCGGTATTGTTAACATTGATTATGATATTAAGCGCAGTTACAATCACAGTAATTGGGTTAATTAAATTACGGGCAACTTTTTTCTTTTATCGTATTCCTTTTCATAGACATAACCTTTTTCCGTAATCAATTAATACAACACTATAATTGTAAATGCAATACGCGGAAGCATTCAGTTTACCAACATCACTAATCTTTCTTTTTATTCAACTCATTTAAACTCATCAACTTATTTTCATTCCTTACCATGTTCTAGCCCTTTACATAAGTTACGCGTGGTTTCAAACCACGTACCATTTGGAGTTCTACCCATCAAGTTAAGCCCCTTTCTTTAAATCTAGAAAAACCTGAATTTTCAAAATTTGCACTGTGGTAATCGATTACCAGTGGGTGGTAATCGGTTACCACCTGTCAAAAATGAGGCAGTAGCTAAAATTTCACCTCCTCTGTTCTGGTAATCGATTACCAACCTTGGGTAATCGATTACCTCACATGGTAATCGATTACCAAGCCTCAGTAATCGATTACCAGTGAAGACAGTAGCCAAATTTCGTCCCCTGTTGCATGGTAATCGATTACCATGCTTGGGTAATCGATTACTATGCAGCAAAAGTGACAGATTACAGCATTTTACAGCATTTTACCATGCCTTGTATGTTCATGACTACATGTAAATTCTTTCAAGTTGATGTATATGTCTGATTTTAGAATCTATTGTATAACTTGAGTGAGCATGGTGTAACAGTCCGTTACGTACCGGTATTGTTAACATTGATTATGATATAAAGTGCAGTTACAATCACAGTAATTGGGTTAATTAAATTACGGGCAACTTTTTTCTTTTATCGTATTCCTTTTCATAGACATAACCTTTTTCCGTAATCAATTAATACAACACTATAATTGTAAATGCAATACGCGGAAGCATTCAGTTTACCAACATCACTAATCTTTCTTTTTATTCAACTCATTTAAACTCATCAACTTATTTTCATTCCTTACCATGTTCTAGCCCTTTACATAAGTTACGCGTGGTTTCAAACCACGTACCATTTGGAGTTCTACCCATCAAGTTAAGCCCCTTTCTTTAAGTCTAGAAAAACCTGAATTTTCAAAATTTGCACTGTGGTAATCGATTACCAGTGGGTGGTAATCGGTTACCACCTGTCAAAAATGAGGCAGTAGCTAAAATTTCACCTCCTCTATTCTGGTAATCGATTACCAACCATGGGTAATCGATTACCTCACATGGTAATCGATTACCAAGCCTCAGTAATCGATTACCAGTGAAGACAGTAGCCAAATTTCGTCCCCTGTTGCATGGTAATCGATTACCATGGTTGGATAATCGATTACTATGCAGCAAAAGTGACAGATTACAGCATTTTAAGCCCAAGAAGGGTTGTGTAATCCATCCCTAACATCTTAGTACTCCACACAACACTTAAACATACTCTAATTTAGGCTCTAGGCCCCTCCAGCATGCATTTTCATTCAAGAATACATTCATTACTTAATCCTTGAGTTATGGCCATTTACAACATCATTTACCAAGGTCTCAAATGCAAGAAATGTGGCAATGGACAAGTCCCATGCTCACTCAAATTATACAATAGATACTAAGGTCATACATATACATCAAATTGAAGAATTTAACATGTAGTCATGAACATACAAAGGCATGGCATTTTCAACATGCACATGTTCATGATCTAAGTCTAAAGCATAAAACATATGCAAAGTATGTCCCAATCCAATGCTCATCACATGGTGCCTCCAATATGCACCCCATGCTCCACTCTTCCAGGCTCAACCTAACCTGAAATGATGCCCCAAACACGGGGTGAGATATATAAATATATCTCAGTAAACCAAGGGCCCTGGAGGCTTCTCCACCCCATGGCTCACTCAATATGCAAATATAACATCATATAATATGCATGCAATACAATATCACCAACCAACTGGAGACAACCCGAGAACATCCACGCATGGATTTATGTTCAAGGACTCCATCATATAACTCCCGAGACAATCCTAGAGCCTCTCCCATGGTTGAGAAAACTCCATGGCCAACCCAACCGGAACTCCTCAAGAGACCTATCCGGCGGATGTCCCACGTTTGGCTCATCCTGGTGCCGCTCCCAGAGTCGACCCCATGGCATACCCAACTGGCACTCCGTCACGAAATGATCCAGCGGATGTCCAAACCCATCACACGTCAACTGGCCAGTGACCAAACAATTTTCATACAATCCAAGCAATATGCATACAAGCACATAATCACACAATGCCATAAACACATAATCCAACCACAACCTTCCACTAGGTGTGGTGGAACACACAAGGGACTAAACCCCAGTTCCAAAGGTTACCTCAACACCGAGCCAATGCTCCAAACGTAAGCTCCAAGCTTACCCGCTTCCAAAGCGTCCAAGAGAGGCAACCTATATGATCAACAACATGATCATCATCAATCACATATAGTCAATTATCTTCACAATAGTGTTAACCAACATAACCACTTAAGCCTAAGGCTATTTTTCCATACCATTTTACTTCAATCTCTTTTATAGATTAATTTACCAATTACACCATACATCGCACATTGTTTCTCCTCATTCCACTATATCACACTATACCATCATCCATTTAAACATCATTTTCAATCATTCAACTTCAACTACATCATTTTTGCATCATTTTTCCTCCAAACCTCTCTATGGTTCGAATTCTTCAAGGATGGTTATACAAGGTTTCTAATTCCATTTTAACACTCATACTAATCATTTAATCATATTATCAACCTATACCAATGGTCCATCATCCAATTATTCAATTACACCACATGCCAATTTCACAAAGTTATGAAACTCAACCCAAAATTTCCTAAGTTAAAAACCCAACTTTTTCACCAAAATTTCTCATAGCATTTCTAGCTTACAAGCATCATTCTAAGGCATTTTCATCTAATAGCATTTTTCCATTTGAGCTTTCTATCATCACACATCTAAGATTAAAGATTCAAAGCATAATTTCTAGATCTACAAAATCAACCACAAAGGTACCACAAATATACTCACCATCAAGTGTATGAACACCACCAAGGCTTCACCAATCCATAGGAGATCCAAAAACTCCCAAAAACTCCAAGAACATCAATGGGTCGGATCTGTCCATGTCCAAAAACGCACAAAGGAGGTGGTTTCATGGCTTAAGAGTACCACCAATGGCTTTAGAAGGTTGTTTACAATAGATTTCAACACCAAAATCAAAGGATTTGGTGGAGAAATGAAGAAATGGTGAGGGAAGAGAGAATGGGTTCTTGTTCTTCACATGGAGGAGAAAGGCACGGGAGAAAAGAAGGAAAAGAGAAGAAGAAAAGGAGGAGGGAGGCCTGGGGTCAAGTGGGTTTTGGCCCCGCGGGTCCCACACGCGATTTAACTTTAATCCCAATAAAATTTCCGATCATAAATTCTTAATCTACATATTTTTCCAGTCCATGTCATATTTTTCTTTCCTCAAAATACTCATAAAAATTTCACACTTATCGGTACACTCGTACCGCAGTATCTTTCACTTAAAAGGTCACTTTTCATCATTTTTTTACAATTTTGTCTACTCACTCAATTTTCCGTCCTGATTCCATTTCCAGCATTATTTTTATCATATTAAATCTCTAACTCAATTTTTATGCCTCGGTTTACGTTCTTGGCAATTTACCATTTTGCCCTTTTTGCCCATTTTGGCCATAATCCTTGATTTTCATTACTCCTTCCCTTTTAAACCCATATTTTATCACATAAATTCACATTTAATTTTCCGAGGTGTTATATTCACCCCACCTTTTAGGAATTTCGTCCGCAAAATCAACCATGCACATATGCTAACTTAGGATACAGCCGGAGAATCTCAGTCTCCCGTCCCCAAGCAGCTTAATCAGTGTGCGGACACCACAATAATTATTTACATTTCTATCTTTTGGCTTTTCAGCCACAATTCACAATGGCCTTGCATTTCAAAGGCCCCAAAGAGAGACTTCAAGTCCTCCTCAATTTCAATCTCCACCGGTGACACCACATGTGAACAACTGGAGCGCACCACGCAGTTGTGCACTTTCTATGCTTCACCACGCCAATTTCTTTTCTCAAGTCCGGCTACCTAGCACATATAGCCCATAATTTCTCTTGGCAGGTTCTCCTACCTCGTTAACGTATCAGCAACTATGCCTATAGGGTCATACCACATTCTGTTCAATCTGTGCCACACAGGCAACTATTACTTCCTGACACACTACAGTCACAATTATCCTTCTTTGCTCTTTATTTCTACGGAGTATTAACTCTCGTCATCAATTTTTTCACATTTCTTATTCCACATTAAACACTATTATGGATCTAACAGCCCCTCAGTGCAATCCACCGAGTAAACATCCAGTTCACTCTCACTATTCTTTTATTTTCTGAGGGAACAATCCCCATTTTTGGCATTTAGCCACACTCATAAATACCCATATTTCTTTTCTCATGTTTTCAACCTACGACGTACAATTTCATCTCAGTATTTTATCTTTAACAAGCACCATCCCTGTGCTCAACTTTCGAATCCAGCCCTACAGGTTTATCAATTTTCGCCAAAACACAACGGCGTATCACTTCCTCAAGACATTTCACTGGTACCCAATGGACCACACATTACAATTTACACACTACATCGGCTAATTCAAAGCCTTCATCCATGGATTCACTCATTAATTTTCATACACTAGATCATACTTACAATTTCAACTAATCATATCAAAACTTAACACATAGTTCATCATTGATTTCTCACATTAAAGGCAACATGCCCAAGATTTCCATTAACAATTTTCTTTAATTACCATTCCATACTCATGTTATCAATTCCACAGGTATTTCCTCCTATACACCTCACCTTCATCATCATTTCATTCAACCAGTATGTATCATTCCCAGGTCACATCTCATCTCTCTTTCATACTTGTCCCATCATATAGGGATTTTTGAAACCTAGTTATCATGCCACAAAGACTAAATCCATCATTATCATTACTTTCATAATTTCATATCAGTTGTTACACAAGTCTCTTAGACTATTCAAGTACTATTAGCACAATCAATCATATATCTTGATACCTAGCCAAAAACAACATCAACATTGTGTATTTTCAACACATCTCTCACTATAATTTGCATCTATACAACTTCATCAGTGATTCTACCACCAGGGTAAAGATGTCAACCTTTTATTTCACCAAATACCCTTTCTATTTACAACTAGTACCACACTTTCTTACTTGACTATATCATCATTAATCACTTATTAAAATCATTGGCCACTTTGGCCACCAACTTAGCTTAACATCTAGCCATCACAAATCTTCCCAAAAGACTTTGACTCAATCCATCAGTACTAATCAATTTTCCATTTCCTTCACATAGGGTGACAATCCAATAATTCATTTCACAATTTCTGAAAAACCATAATTCCATACTATCACACTTGGTACACACTCATGCACATCTCCGAGTGCTCAATTTATAATTCAACTACCATCTCATGGCACCTCTCACATTTCATCATATTAGGCATATTACTGTTCACTTACAGTTATCCAATTTCACCTCTTGCGTTCCTCACAAGATACAATCCTCTAATGCAATGGGTAAGAACATCCTTAGGTTTAACCCCTCGGGCTCTTGCTGTCCTAAGGGCCCCAGGTGCAATGCCCCACCAATCAGAGAATCTGTCCTTATAATTCACGCAAGAAGAGGTAACATGCCAACGGCTGTACTAACCGTCCCACTTACACAAGGTTTTACCTCACACCACCTTACTTATACAAAATAATAATAATCTCCGGGAACATAATCCATACGGAGATAGCCATATACTCAGGGCATATAAGCCACACAAGGATAAACACATTCACATCCAATCCGTATATAACGGCAAATAGATTCTTATATAGATACATAATGATATACTAGTTATATCCTACTATTGCACCATGCACTATGACCTTCTAAATATGGTTCTTTCCTCAACAATATACTCATTTAACTTGACTAGTCATTAGTCTTAGTCCATAACACAATCATCACCACAAGATTCCAACATATTTCTCATTCTTTGACACATAATTTTCAACTCTTAATAGTACCCATATTTGGTACAGTTCTAATCCGTTGTCCATCATGACTCATAGCAACTATGCTCAAACTGTAGAAGATCCACTTCAGTAAAATAACTTCACTTTTCATCTCAATATTTCACTATGACACCGCGAGTGTCCTCATTTAACAGTCCATGCATTCTGCGCATCGGGACCACCAGATAAATTCCAATTTCGAGCAGCGCTCGCCTGGGACTTCCAAGAGCAACACCTCTTAGGATTCAATCCACAAGGGAAACCCAGGACAATCTTAATTGTCACATTATTAATAACATGTGTGCCATGGTATAACTTGCACACCGGGACTCCATCATGAATCCCATACCACATTGAGCATCCAATGACACTCCAAAGAGACAATCTCTTCACATTTCCCATCATAGGGAATTTCCATTGCATAATTTTTCTTTTACCAAAGAGTTTACTAACTCAAAACAACACAATATACATTTAGGCACCCCGGCCTTCACAATACATATATATTTATACATATATACATACTAGCACATAGCCATCACATGATTACTATCCACCTATAATTAGGCCACCTCATCAACATTTCAATGCTACACAACATTATGGAAGCATATTAGTACCATTACTACCCCACACTCGGTCATATTTTATCACCTCACATTTGTTAAATCCAACCATCATTATATTATGGACTCTCATACTTTCAATCAAATCCATCCAATGCCATACATGGCAATCTCCTCAACTTCTTATATTTTACTTTTTATACATATGATATCCTTACTTATATTCAGCCAACATTAACTCATCATGGACTAAAGTCCCATATTTCAACATTGAAGTATCTACACATCATTTCCATAGTTCATTTAAGTTACTCACAATCCTCAATCCAAAATTTGAAATCTCAATTTATTTCTACCTCCAAGCATCTTAAGTCATCCAAGTGTATGCCCTCATCAAGGGTCTTATAACCTTTTTTTTTTTTTGGTAATCAGGGTCTTATAACCTTATTATTTTACCCTAAGGTATCCAATATTACATATAAGCACTCATACTCAAATTTTCACAAATTCATTGGGGTTCCAATCCCCCACCATGTCAAAGATATACCACTAATTCCCACATATACTCAATTGTTCTAACTCCCCGTACAATTTGGGAAGACTTACCAACATCCCCATACCAATATCAACTCAATTCAATCATTCTTACTCACCATAAGACCACATATTCAACTATGGTAGCATTCTACCCAAAATGGTTATACATCTTATCTCAATTTCATTCTCACTAAGTCCTCAATGACAGTATCACAATTTATTCTCACTAAGTCCTCAATTACACCAAATTCGCTTACTAACATATCTTTCTGTGGAGCAGTCAACACTGCACCCACAACCTCAGCCTAAGGACTGGCATTAGTGCTCCAGGGTTGTCACGAAGGCATCTTATACTGACCACACATTGAACACGAAGAAATGGGTTGATCAGGCCCAAACTAAGGAATCACATGTGTAGCAGTCAATAAGTGTCTACGTACAACTATACAGCACTCACCTCCATTACACAATCATCAGAGTTCCCTAAAGAAACTGCTCTGATACCATAAAATGTAACAGCCCGTTACGTACCGGTATTGTTAACATTGATTATGATATTAAGCGCATTTACAATCACAGTAATTGGGTTAATTAAATTACGGGCAACTTTTTTCTTTTATCGTATTCCTTTTCATAGACATAACCTTTTTCCGTAATCAATTAATACAACACTATAATTGTAAATGCAATACGCGGAAGCATTCAGTTTACCAACATCACTAATCTTTCTTTTTATTCAACTCATTTAAACTCATCAACTTATTTTCATTCCTTACCATGTTCTAGCCCTTTACATAAGTTACGCGTGGTTTCAAACCACGTACCATTTGGAGTTTTACCCATCAAGTTAAGCCCCTTTCTTTAAGTCTAGAAAAACCTGAATTTTCAAAATTTGCACTGTGGTAATCGATTACCAGTGGGTGGTAATCGGTTACCACCTGTCAAAAATGAGGCAGTAGCTAAAATTTCACCTCCTCTGTTCTGGTAATCGATTACCAACCATGGGTAATCGATTACCTCACATGGTAATCGATTACCAAGCCTCAGTAATCGATTACCAGTGAAGACAGTAGCCAAATTTCGTCCCCTGTTGCATGGTAATCGATTATCATGCTTGGATAATCGATTACTATGCAGCAAAAGTGACAGATTACAGCATTTTAAGCCCAAGAAGGGTTGTGTAATCCATCCCTAACATCTTAGTACTCCACACAACACTTAAACATACTCTAATTTAGGCTCTAGGCCCCTCCAACATGCATTTTCATTCAAGAATACATTCATTACTTAATCCTTGAGTTATGGCCATTTACAACATCATTTACCAAGGTCTCAAATGCAAGAAATGTGACAATGGACAAGTCCCATGCTCACTCAAATTATACAATAGATACTAAGGTCATACATATACATCAAATTGAAGAATTTAACATGTAGTCATGAACATACAAAGGCATGGCATTTTCAACATGCACATGTTCATGATCTAAGTCTAAAGCATAAAACATATGCAAAGTATGTCCCAATCCAATGCTCATCACATGGTGCCTCCAATATGCACCCCATGCTCCACTCTTCCAGGCTCAACCTAACCTGAAATGATGCCCCAAACACGGGGTGAGATATATAAATATATCTCAGTAAACCAAGGGCCCTGGAGGCTTCTCCACCCCATGGCTCACTCAATATGCAAATATAACATCATATAATATGCATGCAATACAATATCACCAACCAACTGGAGACAACCCGAGAACATCCACGCATGGATTTATGTTCAAGGACTCCATCATATAACTCCCGAGACAATCCTAGAGCCTCTCCCATGGTTGAGAAAACTCCATGGCCAACCCAACCGGAACACCTCAAGAGACCTATCCGGCGGATGTCCCACGTTTGGCTCATCCTGGTGCCGCTCCCAGAGTCGACCCCATGGCATACCCAACTGGCACTCCGTCACGAAATGATCCAGCGGATGTCCAAACCCATCACACGTCAACTGGCCAGTGACCAAACAATTTTCATACAATCCAAGCAATATGCATACAAGCACATAATCACACAATGCCATAAACACATAATCCAACCACAACCTTCCACTAGGTGTGGTGGAGCACACAAGGGACTAAACCCCAGTTCCAAAGGTTACCTCAACACCGAGCCAATGCTCCAAACGTAAGCTCCAAGCTTACCCGCTTCCAAAGCGTCCAAGAGAGGCAACCTATATTATCAACAACATGATCATCATCAATCACATATAGTCAATTATCTTCACAATAGTGTTAACCAACATAACCACTTAAGCCTAAGGCTATTTTTCCATACCATTTTACTTCAATCTCTTTTATAGATTAATTTACCAATTACACCATACATCGCACATTGTTTCTCCTCATTCCACTATATCACACTATACCATCATCCATTTAAACATCATTTTCAATCATTCAACTTCAACTACATCATTTTTGCATCATTTTTCCTCCAAACCTCTCTATGGTTCGAATTCTTCAAGGATGGTTATACAAGGTTTCTAATTCCATTTTAACACTCATACTAATCATTTAATCATATTATCAACCTATACCAATGGTCCATCATCCAATTATTCAATTACACCACATGCCAATTTCACAAAGTTATGAAACTCAACCCAAAATTTCCTAAGTTAAAAACCCAACTTTTTCACCAAAATTTCTGATAGCATTTCTAGCTTACAAGCATCATTCTAAGGCATTTTCATCTAATAGCATTTTTCCATTTGAGCTTTCTATCATCACACATCTAAGATTAAAGATTCAAAGCATAATTTCTAGATCTACAAAATCAACCACAAAGGTACCACAAATATACTCACCATCAAGTGTATGAACACCACCAAGGCTTCACCAATCCATAGGAGATCCAAAAAATCCAAGAACATCAATGGGTCGGATCTGTCCATGTCCAAAAACGCACAAAGGAGGTGGTTTCATGGCTTAAGAGTACCACCAATGGCTTTAGAAGGTTGTTTACAATAGATTTCAACACCAAAATCAAAGGATTTGGTGGAGAAATGAAGAAATGGTGAGGGAAGAGAGAATGGGTTCTTGTTCTTCACATGGAAGAGAAAGGCACGGGAGAAAAGAAGGAAAAGAGAAGAAGAAAAGGAGGAGGGAGGCGTGGGGTCAAGTGGGTTTTGGCCCCGCGGGTCCCACACGCGATTTAACTTTAATCCCAATAAAATTTCCGATCATAAATTCTTAATCTACATATTTTTCCAGTCCATGTCATATTTTTCTTTCCTCAAAATATTCATAAAAATTTCACACTTATCGGTACACTCGTACCGCAGTATCTTTCACTTAAAAGGTCACTTTTCATCATTTTTTTACAATTTTGTCTACTCACTCAATTTTCCGTCCTGATTCCATTTCCAGCATTATTTTTATCATATTAAATCTCTAACTCAATTTTTATGCCTCGATTTACGTTCTTGGCAATTTACCATTTTGCCCTTTTTGCCCATTTTGGCCATAATCCTTGATTTTCATTACTCCTTCCCTTTTAAACCCATATTTTATCACATAAATTCACATTTAATTTTCCGAGGTGTTATACCCAGAGATTGATATATTCTGTTTATATGCTCGAGGGAGATGCACACGAGTGGTGGTATACTACATCTCAGCCATTTGTTATTCAGGGTGAAGAAATTACCTGGGCTTTATTTGAGCGACTGTTTCATGAGGAATACTTTCCCAGTGATGTTAGAGAGGTCAAACAGGGTGAATTTGAGAAATTAGTACAGGGTACCATTACAGTGGAGGCCTATGTGTCGAAATTCAATGAGTTAGTCAAATTTGCTAATTATGGGGGTGTAATGCCGACCACAGAGTTTTTAGCTGCCAAGTTTCGGAGAGGTCTTAATGAGAAAATTTCAAAGAGAATGTCAAATACTGCTATGAGAAATTTTGCAGATTTGGTGACCCAGTGTAAACGGGTTGAAAGTGTTTATAACCGTTATCCAAAGTCTGGTCCTCCAAGGACATCTGGTCCTTCTGGTAATAATAACAACAGGGGTGGCTACTATCAGAACAATAACAGGGGGAGGGGGTTGCAGGTAAGGCAGCCTCCAGGTCAGTTTCAAAGAGGTGGTGGTCAAAGGAGTGGTTTCAATGATAGGGGTTCAAACCCTCGCTGTGATAAATGTAAAAGGTTTCATCAAGGGCCGTGTACTGTGAGCCCGAATGCTTGTTTCAAATGTGGTAAGGTTGGGCATTACGCCAACAATTGTAACAGTAATACTGGGCAGGCTGCGAATCTGCAGGCCTTGCCATTTGCTCCTACGGTTGGGCGTGTCTACACTACAAATGTTCAGCAAACTGCTAAGGCGCCCAATTTGGTTAAAGGTATAATTTTTATCTCAAATATTGATTTGTCTGTGTTATTTGATTCGGGGGAGACACATTCGTTTGTGGCTGAATATGTTGCAAAAGGATTGGGATTGAAAGTGTCACGGATGTTTCCCCCTATGCGTATTACAACTGCTACGGGAGAGGTTAGTGATTTCTCCTTTGTCTGTAAAGAAGTTGGATTTACCTATGAAGGCAGGGGTTACACTATTGATTTAATTATCTTGCCCCTGGCCTCTGTTAATTTGATATTGGGTATGGATTGGCTATCTCAAAACTGCGCAATGATTGATTGTTGCGGGAAGAGGTTGATACTTGCACACGAGAGACCCTCGGTGGGTCCGTCTCCTTTTCTGTCTATGTGTCAAGCTGTTAAAGCCTTGAAGGCTGGGGATCAGGGTTATATTTTCTTGGGTGGATTAGTGGGTGGTAAGGAGATTGAGATTTCTATGATTCCGGTGGTTAATGAGTTTGTGGATGTATTCCCTGATGAGATACCGGAATTTCCACCTGAGAGGGAGATTGAGTTCTCGATTGAGTTGTTGCCGGGTGTGGGGCCTATTTCCTTGGCTCCATATCGGATGTCGCCATTAGAGTTGGCAGAGTTGAAGAAACATATAGAGGAGTTGTCTGCAAAGGATTTCATCAGACCTAGTGTGTCTCCATGGGGAGAACAGGTAATATTTGTGAAAAAGAAGGATGGAACCATGAGATTGTGTACTGACTATCGGCAATTAAATAAAGTGACGGTCAAGAACAGGTACCCATTGCCGCTTATTGATGACTTGTTGGATCAGTTGAGAGGTGCCTGTGTATTTTCAAAGATTGATCTCCGGTCCGGATACCATCAAATTCGGATCACACCGGAGGATGTGCCTAAGACGGCTTTTCGTTCTAGATATGGACACTACGAGTATCAGGTTATTCCTTTTGGGCTTACTAACGCCCCGGCAGTGTTCATGGACTATATGAATCATATTTTCAAGCCGTATTTGGACCAGTTCATTATTGTATTCATCGATGATATTTTGATTTATTCTAAGAGCAAGGAGGAGCATACGGGCATTTGAGGACTGTGTTGCAGGTACTAAAGGATAAAAAGTTGTATGCGAAGCCGTCAAAGTGTGAATTTTGGTTATCTGAGGTGCAATTTTTAGGCCATGTTATTTCCGAAAGAGGAGTTGCTGTGGATCCGAATAAGATTGAGGCCGTTATGGACTGGGAACGACCGAAAACTGTTACAGAGATTCGAAGCTTTCTGGGTCTAGCTGGGTATTATCGACGATTTATTGAGGGGTTTTCCACAATGGTGCTACCATTGACCCGATTAACACGAAAAGATACTCCATTTGTGTGGACTCAGGAATGTGAAAAATGTTTTTTGCAACTTAAAGAGAAGTTGACTACGGCTCCAGTGTTGACACTCCTCGATCCGGAGGGTGAATTTGAATTATACTGTGATGCGTCCAAGAGAGGTTTGGGGTGTGTACTAATGCAAGAGAAAAGAGTGGTTGCTTATGCTTCAAGACAGTTAAAGTCGTATGAAGAGAATTATCCGACGCACGATTTGGAGCTTGCTGCAATAGTGTTTGCCTTAAAAATCTGGAGCTATTTTCTGTATGGGATGAAATTTGTTGTGTTCAGTGATCACAAGAGCCTAAAGTATTTATTTGATCAGAAAGAATTGAATATGAGACAGCGGAGATGGGTTGAATTTTTAAAGGATTATGACTTTGAGTTGAAATACCATCCGGGAAAAGCTAATGTGGTAGCAGATGCATTGAGTAGAAAGTCTGTAAGTGTGTCCTAGTTAATGCTGTGGGATTATGATTTAATAGAACAGTTTCATGACTTGAAATTGGTAGATGTTTTTATAGGAAGTGTTGAAGAATTCAGAGGTTTGCAGGTTGAGAATGAATTGCATGAGAGGATTAGAGAGAAACAAATTCTAAATGATAGCAGCAAGTATCTGAAAGGACAGAACGGTATAGCATTAAATGAACAAGGATTGTTAACGTACCAGGGCAGGATAGTTGTGCCTAAAGAATTAGCCGAGGAAGTAATGACTGAGGCCCATAAGGGTCAGTATGCTGTACACCCGGGTGCCACAAAAATGTATCAAGACTTGAAAACTAAGTTCTGGTGGCCTGGGATGAAAAAGGATGTAGCCGAGTATGTATCAAGGTGTTTGATTTGTCAGAAAGTTAAGATAGAACATCAGAAACCTGCAGGGTTACTTCAGCCGTTGGATATACCAGAGTGGAAGTGGGAGAGCATCTCGATGGATTTTGTTGTTGGTTTGCCTCGGACTCAGGCTGGACACGATTCAATTTGGGTAATAGTGGACAGGCTTACGAAGTCTGCACATTTTCTGCCAGTGCGAGTGGACTTCTCTACGGAGAAATTATCAAAGTTATATGTGAAAGAGATTGTAAGACTCCACGGAGTACCGGTTAGCATTGTTAGTGATCGGGATCCGAAATTTACTTCTCATTTTTGGGGAGCCTTACAGCAGGCTTTTGGCACTCAGCTTCAGCTGAGCACTGCGTATCACCCGCAGACTGATGGTCAGACTGAGAGGACCATACAGACATTAAAGGATATGTTGAGAGCTTGCTAACTTGAGCAGGGTACTGCTTGGGATAGATATTTATCACTGGTGGAATTTTCGTATAATAATAGTTTTCACTCCAGTTTGGGTATGGCACTACATGAGGCATTGTATGGGCGGAGATGTCGCACTCCTACTTGTTGGACAGAGGTTGGTGATAAAGAGAGATTTGGGCCGGATTTTGTGCAAGAAACTACAGCACAGATAGAAATGATCAGTGAAAAGCTTAAACAGGCACAGAATCGGCAGAAAAGTTATTATGATAATAGACACAGACCGCTGGAATTTGATGAAGGTGATCATGTATTTGTACGGTTATCTCCAGTTACTGGTGTTGGGCGTGCATTGGGCGTGAGGAAGCTGAGTCCCCATTTTATTGGGCCGTATCAAGTAATGAAAAGAGTTGGACCAGTGGCCTATCAGCTTGCCTTGCCCCCACAGTTGTCAAATCTGCACGATGTTTTTCATGTATCACAGCTGCGGCGTTACATTCCGGATGAATCACATGTGGTAATACCGGACGAGATTGAAATTAAAGAGAACTTAAAGATGCCTATAGGTCCTATTGAGGTCCTTGACCGCAGTGAAAAGAAGCAAGTGATACCGATGTTAAAGATTCAGTGTGAAGGACGTACACCTGAGGAAGCTACTTGGGAGCGGGAGGAGGAGATTCTCCGACTATATCCTGAGTTAGTGGACAGGTATGAAATAATTCAAAATTCTAAAAGGTGGGGTGATTATAACACCTCACAATTCTAAAATAAGTAATTAAAGTGTTAAGTGAGAAATTAAGTGAAGGATTAACTCAACCCTAGGAAGGTAAAAATTGAGCAGGAGGACTCAGATGATAAAAATAAGTCTGGA
>JAVKPL010003342.1:0-19716 GCA_032173675.1 Gastrolobium villosum
TAAAGTGATTTTTATATAGTGTAGAACTTGAGTTCGATCCTCATCTAATACGAGACTTGAATGACTGCAAAGTTGACAAATTCGATCTGACTTAACACATTAAAATTTTGGGTCAATAAATTGGTACGTTGCAGGTGAGTGCAACATGGTAGATCAATTTCATGAGTATAATTTTTTTAATTATTTTTAAACAATTTTCGATATGATTTCATTTTTTAATAAGCCACAACGCGTCCAACAGTACCTCAAGCATTATAAATAGAACATCCACAATGTTCGACTTGGTAGTAAGTAGATATATCATCTTCATCTCTTCTAAGCAGAGAATAAGAACTAAAGATGGCAGAGACCCTTCAATTAGCTGTTGCTGTTATTGGTACTTCTTCGTTCTTCCTTAGCTTAGCTCCTCTAAGTTTAATAGATTCCTTTGAGTTTTCAACTAAAAATGACTCATTTGTGTTTTTCTTGCAGGCAATGCTGCCTCAATATCCCTTTATGCTGCGCCAATGTAAGTTTTATAACCATTTATTCCTTGCTGCTTTCAGTTTCTCCCCCTTAGAGACTATGAAGTGTTGAACGTTTTTTTCATGCTTTTCATGTTCAGGATTACCTTTAAGAGGGTTATAAGGAAGAAAAGCACCGAGGAATTTTCATGCATTCCTTACATCATAGGACTATTAAACTGTCTTCTTTACACGTGGTACGGATTGCCTGTTGTAAGTTACCAGTGGGAAAATTTCCCTTTGGTCACAGTTAATGGAGTTGGAGTTGTTCTTGAGTTAGCTTATGTTCTTATTTACTTCTGGTATGCTTCAGCCAAAGGAAAGGTATGTGATTTATATGATCTACCTACCCTCTTTTTAGCACAAGTTCTTCTCTTCATGCGTTTATTATGTTTGCAAATGTTGCACTTTTTTTTCAATCAAAACCAAATCACAAGCAATAAATGCAAGAAATATTTCATTATTTTTTTTGGCTCGAAAGTGAATATCTATATTAGATCCCAAAACGACATCGTATTCGATTGAAAAATTAAAAATTATAATGAAAATGACTATTATAAGCCTGAAATAAATATCTTAATTTCCGCCTTAAAATGACGTTGTTTTGAACTCAATGTAGAAAAAACGAACTTTTTTTTATTTATTTTACGAAATTGGTTTCTGAGATACATAAATGTTGCAGGTGAAGGTAGCCATGACAGCAATACCAGTTCTGCTTGTGTTCTGCATAACTGTTGCAGTGTCAGCTTTTGCATTCCATGATAATCGTCACCGAAAGCTACTCGTGGGTTGCTTCGGCTTAGGTGTTTCGGTAGCAATGTATGGTTCACCTCTTATTGTAATGGTGAGTCATCTTTGTCTTCCACTGAAAAATTTAGCTATAGTAGTAAATATTCTTGCTTTTTATTAAATGGGAACAGAGAGAAGCAAAACCGAAACAGAGTAATAGTGCAGTTCTATTCTACAATAATAATATATTAATGAAAAAAGAGAAGAAAACAAAAGAAAGTGCCTTTGTTTTTTTTTTTTTCTGGTAAATGATGTTACTCCACTAGTGTTTTCGTTTGTTTTATGCCCATATATAACATTGTTTTATTTTGATTATTGCAGAAGAAAGTTATACAAACCAAGAGTGTGGAATTCATGCCACTACCATTATCTGTGTGCACATTCTTTGCTAGTGTACTTTGGCTAACTTATGGACTCTTGATTCGTGATATATTCGTTGCGGTATGTATCGTAGTCTCTCGTCATAATTTCATAAATTAGAGAGAAAATTAAAATATCTCAAATACTAATATTGTATTTTTCTCCAAATATAATAGGGGCCAAGTGTTGTTGGAATTCCCTTAAGCATCCTCCAGCTCGTTCTCCACTGCAAATATCGAAAAGGGAGTGTTGTGGAAGAACCAAACAAGGGGAGCTTGGAAATGGGGGACATAGAAAAGAATGACACAAATCATAACAATGGCATCTCGTAAAATTGAAGACTTCAGAAAATTCTACTAGGATTTCCTGCTTTATGTTTTTTTCATGTACGCATAGTAAAAAAAATTATCTCCTTTGGCATGGATGAATTAACCACATTAAATTAAATGTTCCCTTTTCTTTATAAATGGTTAGCTTTACTTATTTATGTCAATGAAGCATTGATACTATAAAAATAAAAACATATCAACATCAAAAATAATAATAATAACAATGTAACATTTTAAATTTTGTAATGTTGCTGCGTTGGACCATATTTCTTAAGTATATGTCACCGGAGACGCATGACCTATTTTGGTAACGGAATATTATTATGGGACATAAGATTAAATGACATTCGGACAAATGAGGATCTCTGTTGTAACTGTAATACAATTCCTGATGGAAATGTCGTGGCGAGAACAAGAAATATAACTAATATGGGTACTTGAATTTTGCGTACTTTTTTTTTTAGATATTCAAGGTTTATTTCCTTAAATGTGGTCAAATTGGGGCAAACGTGATGGCTATGTTATACTAAAATAATAATAAAATAAGGATCAATGTGTAATATAGACATAAACTATTAAAAACAGTAAGGGTCCCATTGGAGCACAGATAAAATAAAATAGGATAATTTATCATATCCTATTTTGATAAATTGTTTGGTGAGCTTATAATAAGATAAAATTATCATATTGGCTAATTTTATCTTGCTCAAATCTTAATTATTTATCCTAAGCGAGACATGGGTTAGAAACTAATAGGATAGGATAGCAAAAACTTAATTTAATTTTTTCCGATTCATCCCCTGCGATAAACCCCTTCACCTCTGCCATCCTATACCTCAAATCAAACTTTCCCTACAAGTTTGCTACCACCGTCTTCTATGCTCAATTCAAAATGGGAAACATCATCGTGATTTTAGAGCTCAGCCACTACGATGTGAGCTCAGCCACAACTTCTCCTCCCAACCTTCCGACCTGAATCAGTCACTACGAGGTGAACCATCTATCATAAATAAATAAAGGAAAAGGAAAATGTTTCCATGTTGTGCCCTATGGCATTCTTTTCTTAAGGTGGCAAACTAAGTTTTGAAAACCATTCTTTTGAAAACCTTTTGGCACAGAGGGAGTCTGAACCAGAAAATCTAGGAACTCGGCAAAGAGTTGAAGAAGACAGAAAGTGACAGCTGAGGCACATAACGTTTTCGTTCTAAATTAATTAAAAAATTAAAATTATAGTTATTAAATTAATAATATTTAAAAATATATTTCATTTCAATCATAAAATAACATTTTGTTGCATTATATTTTGCAGAGATGTGATTTTTTGTTTTTTAAAAATCTTGTAAGTTATTTTATTTGTATTTTACTTAAAATGATATTTTTAATGTTTTATATAACTTAAAATAGGAACTAATGTATAAATAAATATATAAGATAATTTGAAAATCAAACAAAAAATAATTATATGAAAATTTATTATAGTGGGTCTTTTTATCTATTTATAACATTTCCTGACGCAATCATTCATACCAAACACAAGATGGGATACTATCATTTTATGAAGTTGCTTATCTAGTACACATCAAATACAAAATAAAATATGAACTTATCGTACTCATATCGCATCCTACCATTATCCAAATCTCTTATCCTATACGCCCTTATCCTGTATTGTCCACCAAATGAGCCATAAAAGTGTTTAGCAAAAAGAGTTTTTTTAGATATGCAAGAAAGGAAGTGAGACTGAGTTTTTAAGAAAATCATGTTTATTATCATATTTCAGAAAATTTACTTCTAAAAGTGATTTATTTGTGAATTCATTTTGTGTGTAAATTGTAAATGAAAATTTCATCAAAAAATAATATTCAAATGATGGTTTTCTTGGATTGGTGGAAAAATAAATAAAAAATAATTTTTTTTGACAAGAATAGAACTTATCCAATATTTTCGTTTTTAATTTTTACCAATTAAATAACTTTTTTATAAAAAATTTACTTTCTTATAATATTTATAAGAATCATAATTTCTGAGAGAAAAAAAAAATCCTCTACCGAAAAATGAGGAATAGTGACCATTTTGTCACGCATGGCAAAAAAAAATACCAGACTGTCATGTCAACAGTAAATTTTCTCAAAATGTCATATGACATAATTCGTTAGCGAAATATGCATGCAAGTAATTCGCTACACAGTGTAACGAATTATGACAAGTCAGAATGCACGGACAGCAAAAATGACACGTGTCAAGCAGGTAGTAATTCACTACAGCGAATTATGTTCGCGAATAATTTTTTGACACGTGTCACACTTTCGCGGGAAAAGGCTGACATGTCATAATTCGCTATCACTGGTAGCAAATTTCATCTGCAATATGACCACGTGTCACAAAATTATTGGCCATGAAATTCGTTACCAGTAATAGCGAATTATGACACATGGCAGTCTGGTAAAAAATACTTATCACGTGATATTTAAGTAAAAAATTTAATAAAATGTTGTATTTTGGGCACTGTCACGAAAAATGGTCACGAACAGCAATATTTTCAGGATTCATGCGCGAAAACAGAGAAAAGAAATAATCAACTCACTGAATAGACAATTCACTCACGAACAATGAGTTACTAAAGGGTCAGCAACAATTTTTCAGTACCCCGCATGAGCATCGAACAACGTCATGAGATTCTGGTTTTTTCCTTGTCATTTCTCCCTTTGCAAAAGGAGCAAGGTTGGATTCTTTGAAGTTACTTTATAGAAAGAATAAATGTTGAACGAGGGTAATTAGCGTATAATTTCGTTAATTTTTTCTAATATTTTATTAATTTAGTTCTTAAAAACATAAACTAATCATTAAATTTTTTTCTTTTTTCACTACTTATGTCTTCAGTAAAGATGGGTTGGATAATTGTTTTGTAATTTTAAAAAATTAATTTCATAATAAAACTTTTTAGAGAACTAATGTAATGACGAATATTTTTTTAAATCTAATTATAGAGTTAGCTCAAGCAAAAATATTGAACTCTTGTACAGGCTAACAAGTAGGGATGTAAGTAGGTTAGGCTAAGTCAGGTCTATATAAAAATATTAGGTCTGATCTGGACTAAGCATGTTAGGCTGCTTAAGTCTATTAAATATTTAACAATTAAAAGAATAAACAAATAATATTATTTTATTATTCAAAATTATTGAAATAATAATTTTATTTAAAATAAATAATATGACATAGGCCAGCCTATAGACCTAACTTGTATAAAAAAGCCTATCACCTATTTTTTAAATTTTTTTTTAAAAGTCTAGGTATGTTTTATCTTACTATTTGTAATAGACCAAATCTGACTTAATATAGGCTAAGTCATAGGCCCTTATAAGCTGACCTAGTCCATTTACATCCTATTAACAAGCATGATGCCTCACTAAGGGGGCGTTTAGTATAGGAGAAAAAAACTATGAGGAAATACAATTACTAAGAATATGGTAGGAAAATGAGTTTGGTAGGAAAGTTAAAAAAAAATTATTCGATAAGACAAAATATTACCTAAAAAAGTTATTTGATAAGCCAAAATATTACTTGAAAAATTTGTTTAAATTCTCTGAGTCTATATTTAATTGAAGGTAAAATATTAATGGAAAAATTTGATGAAATTATCAAATTAATCCTTCACTAAATATAAAGAAGACTTTCTCCAATTTTCTTTTGACACATTTTTTTAGAATGAATATTTGTATTCATTGCTTTTTTCTTACTTTTTGATTTGATGGGGCAATGAGAATACCACATTTTAAATGATATTTTTAAATGACAAATTTTTTTAATTTTACACCTAAACTGATATTGCTATACAAATTCGAATAATGACCAAAATTTTAAAAATCTCCTACCAAATATAATCAATTAAAAAACCCATCTTAACTTTTCCAATTATCCTAATAAAAAAACCTCCTAACAAACACCTCCTAATTATTTGCGCATTAGCCCGACCTACCTAATAAATAATGGGACTATATGGGGTTGGGTAAATTTTAAGAGGCTGAATACACACGGGTTTCGCCCTATTTGACAGCTCTGGTGACAATCAGTGTATCAATTCACTTATTCAAATCAGCGTGCCTGCAGATTCTGATATCAAGTACAAATTTGTATTAATTTAATTTGAAAAAACACTTAAATCATGACCCTCTTTCCACGTGGTACCTAATCAACGCAAGCTCTTACTTACAATACGATTATAATTTTTCCATTTCTTGATGAAACCACTTTGGCAGCTAGCTAGATCTCTTCTGTTCATGATGCTGATATTTCGGTGTCTGTACAATGAACATATACATGATTAGACTAATAGCGGACATCATTGCGTCATTCTTAGATCTATATACCAATACCATAACTTTACGAATGGAATTACATTTCTTTCATAATAATTTCCTTATTTTAGTGTATTTAAATTGAACTACATTTATTCTTTTTAAGTTTTAAAAACATATATTTTCCTCTTCCAATATTTATTAAGCATTCAAAGACATTGAAATTGTTACTGATTTGTTAAAAGATTGATAATAGAGAAATTATTTGTTATGATATATATATATATATATATATATATATATATATATATTTATTTTCTTTAGATTTTAGTTTTGATACATTGTTAATATATAATTTTTCATACTTGTCATTCAGTTTTGTGTTAAACACTTTATATAATAAGTTTGACTATGTATAGGTGAATTGTGTGTGTGTGTGTTTTTATTTAATAAGTTAGATTATATATAAAAATGTGTGGGGTGCATGCTTTTGTATACTTATGCATGATAGGGGTGTAAATAAGTTAGACTAGATTAGGCATTGACTTAAATAAATTAGATCTGTGTAAAAAATATTAGGTTTAATTTGGTCCGGCAATATGGAGTCATATGACTTGGTTACGATCCCACACCTTAAATCTTGGCCTTTGCCATACTTTGTTATTGACCCATGAGAACCATTTACCAGCTTCGTACTTGGGTCAAGTTCTTTAGGGTTGTTGAACCCATCGTCATTGTTGCTTTGACATTCTAGTCCCTGGTACACTTCCATTCCATAGCAGTGAGATGTCGAATTCTTAATGTGGACTTCAACTAACATCTGGTGTGTATTAAGCCTATGTGAGTGGATTTCCTTAGTTATTAGCTTAATGTTCCCTAGTTTGGTGGGGACAATATATTTTTCTTGTGACTATCCCTCTTCTGTTCATTCCCATAATTGACTATGTGGGGACCCTACTAAGTGTAAAATGATTTGCATGCTCTTCTAAGGTGATATGCTTAGTTCTTTAGATTCTTTTGGTTCGTTCCATGGGAATCATTACCTATATTTACCATGTCATCCGTTGCATTATTTACCTCATTTGTTTGCCTATTTTCCTTAGTCATAGCAGACACTTTATTTTGAAACTGTGTGGACCCTATAGAATTCTATTATACATTGACCTAAATTGTATCCCATACGTTCATTAAGGCATCATATCTAGATTTTGTAATAGTTTTAATGGTATCTATACATTTGGATTGCATTGAAGTCTCCCATTGCTCACGCCAAGAAATCTATTTGGTCATTATCGGTAGACGATCGTCCATTGCTTCTCTCTGGCCTCTTGGTTGTCGCTTTCAATTTATCATTATCCAAATACTAAAGCTAGTCTGTGCCTTCTGCTTCCTTGATTCCAAATACTAAAGCTAGTCTGTGCCTTCTGCTTCCTTGATCTCAGCATTATTTTGTGAATCAATCTCTACAGACTGACTCTGCACTGCTTTAGGGTAGCACTCCTTGCTACGACCATGCCTTCCACAACTAAAGCAAATAAGCCCTAGTCCTTTATATTCAATTTGCTTAGGGATCCCCTTTAGGACATACTCTACTTTCAAAGGTTTGGCCAAATCCAGTTCTATACAAATCCTTGCAAAACAACCCCTCACATGAGCATTTGTTGTCCCATCAATCTTAATTAGCTTCCCTAACCAGTTACCCACCAAACAGAAGAAAACCTTGTCATAGAACTCTATAGGGATGTCAAGTAAACATATCCATGTAGCTATCTATGATATGTCCTCATCATTTGGATGAAACACTAGCTTCCATTTTCATAGCGACGAATAATGACCAAGTACTACCCAAGGGCCTCTATTGAGGGCAAAATCCATATTTTCTCAATTACTAAACTAGACCACATAGAACTCATTCCCAACACTAGTGCCATTCACTCTACCCTTCATAGCCCAAAGGGTTTCTATCTTTTTCTTTATTAAAGTGACACCATGTTATTCACCCAAGAAGTTTCACTATTAAAACTTTCTCCTTTACTTTGTGCATATGTCTGTTGGCTCTTCTAGTGCACCGAAAACAAGTATTCTCATCTTCTTCCTCCCACATATTTATGCCTCCATAATGTTGGGTTAAATTTTAATGAGATAAAAATAGAAAATAGGAAATAGAAATGTGAAGTGTTTTCCGGTGAAGAGTCGTGTCCCTAGGAATTTGTTAGTGGACAATTATTATGCTTAGAGTTTGGTGAAGAGTTGTGTCTTTTTAGTTATGAAGAGTTATGTCGTTTGGCTCTTTAGTTATAAAGAGTTGTGTTGTTTGGAGTCTTTAAGCTTTTGTATTTTGGCCTATAAATAGGTCCTTTGTATTTCATATCAAAATAAGCCTGTGAAAGAGATAATAGAAATAGAGTTTTCAGCTTATTTATCAGTGAGTTATTCATTTGTTTTGCTCCTAATATAGAAATTGATCCAACAAATTGGTATCAGAGCTATGGAGAAAAAGAGCGAGTTGGAGGTGCCACTCTTCCATGGAGATAAGGATGAAGCATTAAATTGGCTTCTTTATTTGAAGGAATTTTTTCAGAAAGAAAAAAACTGGACGGAGGACAAATGGCTGGTAACCATGAGAAGACTCAGAGGAAGCGCAATCAAATGGTTTCGTACATGGAACTGCCGCGACTTTAATAATATGTGGAAGGATTTTCTAATGGCCTTCATAACAAAATACTTGCCTGGACGTTTTGATCTGATTAATGAAGAAGATGAAATCTTCAATGATGATGATGAAGATGAGGAGAATGATGCGGATGAAGAAGAGACCGAGATGACAGAATCCGAGGTTGACATGTCGGAGCGCGTAAGAGACGACTCGGAGAAGAAGACGATGGAGATGACTGCGGCCAAGGGAGCCGAGATAGAAGCGGAGGAGAACAAGGGAGCCGAGATAGAAGATGAGGAGAACAAAGGAGCTGAGATAGAAGTGGAGAAGGACGGGAACGACGAGTCCATTGTCGAGGTAGAAGACTTCGCGGAACCTGAGTGTCTGGAGGAGTCAAAAATTGGAAAGGAGATTGAGAAGCCGAGGTGCTTGATGGAGACCGGCATGGAGGAGACCACGAATTCGAGTTCCGTGTTGATAACCGGGATGGGGGAGATCCCGACTAAATCACCGAGTTCATGTCTTGGAGAAGAGCTCGACCCCGGCGTGATGAGGTTGATGTCAGAAACCGGCATAGGCGCGGTTCGGGTTGGAAGTCATAAGTTGGAGACTGCATTGAATTTATGGTGGAAGTGGAAGATGTCGACACCATCGAAAAGAGACCAATTCCCTGGAGGACGGTGGTCGTGGTCTGAGATTCTATCGATGAGGCGCGTGGAAGCTGGACTTGTTGAAGAAGAACCCGACGATGAAGAAACTGGGAGTGGAAAAATGGAAGGTGTGATTGTGGATAGGGAACCCGGCGATGAGGAGCCTAGAGTTACTTTTATAGCGGAATCATTTTGGCTCAAGCGTAAACCAGAAGAAGATCGTGGGGTGGAATCAGAAAATGATGTGTTCAGTTATTTGCTTGATGATGGGAATCAACGGTTCTCAATGAGTGATGGGGTTACTGTGGTTGATGAGGCCCAATATGCTATTAATGTAGCACTTGTTGAATCTGAAAGTATTAAAAATGGCATAGGTATTGTAAAACTAATGGGACGTTATAGTGATACAGATACTGATCAGTATGATGACTTGTGTGATGATCATACGTGTAAGAATGGATGTGGAAGTATATCGGAGGATGAGGTCGACGGAGAAAAATTCAAGACTGTCTATCTTCCACCAATGAAGGAACCGCCGGACAAAAGAAAAATTGAAGAAAGGAATACAACATGGAAGCAGTGCGAAAAAAATCAACCGATGGAAAATTCAAAAAGAAGAATTAAAATTTAAGGGGGAGTTTTGTTGGGTTAAATTTTAATGAGATAAAAATAGAAAATAGGAAATAGAAATGTGAAGTATTTTCTGGTGAAGAGTCATGTCCCTAGGAATTTGTTAGTGGACAATTATTATGCTTAGAGTTTGGTGAAGAGTTGTGTCTTTTTAGTTATGAAGAGTTATGTCATTTGGCTCTTTAGTTATAAAGAGTTGTGTTGTTTGGAGTCTTTAAGCTTTTGTATTTTGGCCTATAAATAGGTCCTTTGTATTTCATATCAAAACAAGCCTGTGAAAGAGATAATAGAAATAGAGTTTTCAGCTCCTTTATCAGTGAGTTATTCATTTGTTTTGCTCCTAATATAGAAATCGATCCAACACGTAATTCATATCTTGTTATTTTGTAGGCATGCCCTGAATATCCTCTTCCTTATGCAAATCACCACACTCCCAGTCTTTCTCTTCACTATTATGCTGCAACAACATTTCCCTTCAAGATACCTGTTGCTCCTCCTACCTCTCTATCCAAGGCTCCTCCTTAAGCACCACCATAGGCACCATTAATATGTCATGGTAGAACTGGTCTCCACATCATTTCTTTCATTTGTTACTTTGTCATAAGAGGTTACCCTCTCTAAATAATGTTTCCAAGATCGCCCTTGAGACCCCTTGCTATTCTTGTACACCAATTTTGGCCGGAGATTATGCAGTGTTACTTGTTTGAAGCTACATAGTAGTGACTATATTCTTTTTTTTTTCTGAGAGAAATAGAAGTATCTATTATTATTTGTTTTTTTTCTTAGATATCAACCGATGTTTGAAGTCTTAACGAACCCGACTAATCCAATTTTTGGGTTGAGTCTCTTCACCCTTCTCAGGAATTGAATTCATTATCTTTTGGGCATATCAAACCGTGGAGTCTAGGTGGGTTGTCATTAGACCAACAACTCTTGAATATTATTATGTGTTTTTTGGTTGTGTGTGTTAACAACTAAATAAAATGCAAAACTTCTTAAATGATGTATCATCCATGTGTAAACTTTTTTAATATTAACAAAGCATCGAAACTAAATTCCTTTTTTTATTAAAAAATTATTAATAGAGTAAATATAATTTTCTAGGTTAATTATAGAGTTTTGCTGATATATTTAGATGAATTTTAAAACTGTTTAACAATTTTTGTATAATTATAATTTAATATTTTGTTATATTAGAGGTGCAAGCAATTAACTATCTGAAAGAGAATTGTGGTCTGATTGAATTATTATTAGGGAAAAGTATTATTATTAGAAATGTTAAACCCTTATGATTTAAATATGGGATATGTTTTTCTCATGTTACATGAGATAACATACTCCTCTTACTCATACATTAAAAGTTGTGCTAGCATTTATTTACTTTTTTTATTTTTTTTAAAGAGTGTGTCCCACACGCTTTGTGTCTATGGCATGAGATAATAAGTCTCCTATAACATGAGACTTGTATTTCCCTTTAAATATTTAAAGAATTGAAGTGTATGTTTTTACAACTTGATAAAGCGTTGATGATGGTTGTTTTTTTATTAGTGTGTTCATGAAACTTATTCACAAGTATTGATGGTTGCAGCGGGAAAAAAAATGTTCTGCTTGCAAAGAACTCCGATACTCAATCCAACAGAATAAAAAAACTTAGAGCATTTTTTTTTTAAAAAAAAAAAAGAGCTTATAGTAATTATGATAGAATGTCATTTCTGAAAATGTGATCATATATTTATAAAGTGGGTGAGAGTATTTGACTAAAATCATCTTGTGAGTGAATAACACTGAAATGCATTTATTTTTTGGTTTGAAATGCATTTATAATATCTTCTTAAAAGGCTCTTGTTGGAACGATTCATGGGTAGACATTTTTATAGTTGAAGAGTCGGCACTTAACCTTTTTTAGCATTCTATGCATTGGAATACCAAGCTTAGGCAAATATAGTGTGCGGATTTAATTAGCAAAATTACAAAACGGCTCTAATACTCGAAATGCGGCCCAACCAGGGTTTTCAAGACCCAAATAAATAAGCTTCGGACTCATTCATTTTGTAGTTACCATCGCGACTGTTAATTGAGCGGTCACTGACTTTAGGATCAGTCATCCTACTACTTAAAAAGTGGTGGGTGTTTATCGATTAGGCAGTAACACGCATTCAGCCTTTTTTCCTATTCTATACCTAAAACTAAAAGTCTAAGAGGCAACAGTTACATTTAGGTCTAGTGTAAAGTATAAGGTTGATAATATAAGTTTATATTATATGTGATAATATTTTTAATTATTTAATATGATCATAGTATAGTATAAATTTATATAATATAATCTCTTAATACATTAAAATTATGTATAACATTTTTTTTTTTGTAAATAAAATGATGTATAACTTTATCAGACCTAAGGGGTCAAATTAGCCTAATAAGAGATTGATATATTAATATATCGCTGGCCAATACAATTATTAAGAATAAATATATTATTTTACCAAAAAAAAAGAATAAATATATTATTTTAGTATTAATATATTAAAATAAAAATAATTTTTTAATATACAAATTTTTAAAATATTAGAGATTTTATTTTTATAAAAATTAATATATTTTTGGACACACTAATCAATAGATTTTTATAGACATTAATATGACATATTTGGAAGAATTATATAAATTCTTTATTAAAGGATATTTTGTCAAAAATATTTTTTTATCCTAATTAATATCATACGATGCATTATCAAATACTGGGTGATTATTATCTTATATAACATATATCTTATGTAATATAATGCCAAAGAGTCAAAAATTGGATAATATTAAAATTTAATTATCATATATATTATCAAATTTTATATTATCAAACCTCATACTATACATAAAGCTGCATAACAACGGGATAATAGATAAGAATTAATTACTTTCATAAAAAAAAGATAAGAATTAATTATTATTATTATTTTCAAGGGCAGGTTGTTATTTTAAATGAAATAAGTTATGTCATTTTAAGTGAGAGATAGACACAGAAAATAAAAATTATGGGAGAGAAAAAGTGAGTGATTTTTTTTTAATTTAAAATCTAAATAAAAAAATTTATTCTATATCTATCTCTCTTAAAATGATATAATTTTATGTCATTTAAAATGACATAATTTTATGTTATTAAAATGACAAACATTTTTTTCTCTAATTTTTAATGTTTTTACATATCATTTGACAAGGCTCTTCATTCTCCAGCAGCATCGGCCGTGTATTCTCCATGACGACACGCGTCAAAGTGCAATCTCAACACTAACTAACACAACTTCATGCAAGGCGCCACGTACCCAACCCAAATCTCATCACTTTTCTCTCTCTCTGTCTCATTGTGTCTGTTAGCAACAAACAAGGGAAGGAAGGAACCAACCAACTCCTGAACAACAAAAGCCAAAAATATTCAGTTGACCTCAGAATGGTGAAGCTAGCAACGGCTAGGGACTTTCGTACATACGGACCGGGCCTCACCAGGAACCGCTACGAGTACATAAACGCAGGGCTCTATCTCTTTTCCACCATCATACTTGCTTCTGCTTTTGTGGCCCAACTTTCCTCCGAAGCCCAATCCTGTCTCGTGCTTTTTATCACTGCTTTCGGCATCATCCTCCTTGTCAATCTCCATGACCTCCTCGCCCATCTCGCCGGCATCGATTTCCGGTTACACTTGCTGGCGTTTGACCTTCAGTTCGTCTTTGTGGAGTTTGCTGTTCCTGTTGTTCAGATGCTGGGAACGCTTCTGAGCTTTCTTGGAGTTCTCTTCCTTTTTGTTCAGGTATTATCAATGACTGACCCGAGAGAATTTAAAATTTACGCTAATTTAGTGATCGGATATATAATCAGATTTGAAGATTTCTTCCGATTTTTTTTTATTTTTGGAGAAAGTGTGTCATTTGAGACATAAATTATGTCATTTTATATCCGTGTGGGTCCATGAAAAAAAGAAGAAAGAAAGACGATACTTTTTTTATCTATCAAGTCATATAATTTGTATCATTTAAAATGATACATATTGTTTTTATAAGAAAACTAATAAGGATAAGGGATGAACTTATAAGTTTGAATGTACTCAAAAACAAAATTCGTGTTATTTTACATGATCATGAGAACTGTTTGAGGTGTTTGGTACGAGTATTTTGTTTGGAATGATAGGAAAGTGCTGTAGAGAATGTTTTGTTGACAGTGTCTAATGCTTGTTGTTTTATATAAGCTCAGAATCTCATTTCAAAATAATGGATACTTTCGTAATTTCAGTTCAGATTCATTCTCATCAATATTAAACATAGTATCAGACAAAATAATTCAATTTTTTTGGAAAAATTGGCCTATAATTTACCCCGATAAAATTTTCACACCATATTTTTGGAATTTTTTTCAGTAAAAAAAATTATCTTATACCAAACGCCCCCTAAATATAGATCATAATTTTGTAATTATGAATTTAAATATATATTTTTTTCTTTACTTATCAGATTCATTTTTTATGCGAGTTGTATTTTAAATAACACATTAGAGAATCTATTTTTAGTAAAATATTAAAATAAATAGTTATAAAATCATCGTTAATTCACCCTTATATATAGTTAGAATTCTAGTGATTATGTTAAATGACACGGGAGAATCCTTTCACGGTAAAATTTTGATGAACTTGAGAGGCTTTCGCCCCTCCTAATGCGTATTACACTCTTTGCATATGTTGACATGCTTCAGGCTTTTTGATCTTTATGACCCTTATTTAATAAATAATTATTAATTTGACCCTCATTTATAACTAATACGAAAATTTAACCCCTCCCAAAAACATAACACCAATCTGCCCCTGTTTGACCGTTGACCGCGCAGCCTACCCGGGTACACACCTACGTACCCGGGTATTTTTTGAATTTTCTGACCTACCCGGGTAAATAAATGTGTACCCGGGTAGATGTATGCATTTCTGGAAAATCTTTGCATTACTTACCCGGGTACATAAGTGTGTACCCGGGTAAGTGTACTTAATAAGTGTTCCTCGACAATTGATGGGTGGTGGCTTTTTGACTATCTATATAAGATGACAATATGTACATGATAACTCTTTTAACATTTGTGTAACAAAAAATTAAACATGGCACATCATCCCAACCTCTAGAGATGATGCATGAGGTACACCTAGTACAAAGGAGGGTCCTCTACTATTCCTCCTTAGGAATTCATACACAAAATTAATAACTAATTTCTTCAGTATACTAGACCCTGGTTTGGCTCTCATGTATGACTGATAAAAACTTAATAAGTGTTGGCCACTGGAAACCATGTTGGATACCAAAATCAATGATACGAAGGGTTTCTGCCTTTTCAGCTGCTTTCATAATCATTTTATTTGCAAACAAATATACAAACTGCTTCAAAGGACAGACAGACATAAAAACATGGTAAGCTGTCAAAAACTCAGTAGCAATGCTCTTCTTGAAGCTCTGAGAGTTAAAAAATCCTTGTGAACCTGTAGCATTGCCAACCAAGCGAGTCTCAAGGCCATTGGCAAAGTAATGAGCCAACCTTTGCGATGCATCTCCAAAGGGAGAAGAATGTTGCCTTATCTTCTTTAGTAGTTCATTGGCAGTCCTCTCTCCATAGCCAACCTCCCTTACATCAACTTCCTCTTCATCTACACAATCCCCAACCTCCCCGCCTCGCTCTCCACTTATTAAGTACACTTACCCGGGTACACACTTATGTACCCGGGTAAGTAATGCAAAGATTTTTCAGAAATACATACATCTACCCGGGTAAACACCTATTTACCCGGGTAGGTCAGAAAATTCAAAAAATACCCGGGTACGTAGGTGTGTACCCGGGTAGGTTGCGCGGTCAACGGTCAAACAAGGGCAGATTGGTGTTATGTTTTGGAATGGGTTAAATTTTCGTATTAGTTATAAATGAGGGTCAAATTAGTAATTATTTATTAAATAAGGGTCATAAGGGTCAAAAAGCCCATGCTTGAAGTTGTGTAATTAGCGATATTTTAGATTAGACATTAAGACATTAACGGTTAGGTACTTAGAGTTAGATGGCGGTGCAATTGTTTTTCTTTTAATTAAGGTCACGTATTGGAATTTTTTTTTTTTTGTTAATCTAAATTGGGAAATATATATATTTGTTGTGTTGATCGGTGTGGACCAAAACGCAGGAAGAGAAAGGATATGGTTACTTGAAATTGGAAAAGCATGCTCTGAACATGCTGGTTACTGGTCCTGTACTATGGGTGGTGGGATCAATTCATAATTCGTGCCAAATTTATGAGAGAGCGGATGGTCATGTTCAAATCTTGCAGCAGTGTGTGCACATCCCTTTTTTGATGGGAAGTTTGTCATTCATGCTTGGTGCAATTCTCAATCATCACGAGCAATCTAGAGTCATCCACCATGGCATTCACTTGCTCGTAAGTAGCCAGCAAGTGGTGTTTGATATGAATTCAATTAACTAATAAGTTAGGAATTAATGATTTTTATAAGATTACTAATTAATGAGAGTGAATGTTGGTTATTGATTCAGGGTAGGACTTGGATCTGGCTAGGGATCTTGGGAAGCATAATGTTCTTTATTGGTGGATTGACAAATTTAATCAAAGTGTTCAAGATGCAACAAATGAATGGAGTGAGGCTGGAGAAATTGCGAGGTGGAGCACAAGAGAGACTGTTATGTGCAAGGGAAAGACAGGTTCCTCTGATTCTGGAACATCAGACAATAATTCATCATCATCATCATCAACCTGAAGAAACCAAAGTTGCTTTACCTCTTCCTACTCCTTATAAGGATGTTCTTCTTGGTCAGACTGGATCATGATTGGTGGTGCTTATTGTGATCTCCTCTCTTCTTTCTTGATCCTATTAACGTTTTTCTGTTTCTTTTCTTGGAGGGACTTTTTCTTATTATATTATAATATATAGAAGTTTCCTCAGGTTATAGATTGATATATACTAGGGTTTTATAATTCTCACGTAACATGAGAATTGAAATCTCATTTTATAGAGATAAAAAGTATGTGGAACCCATATGTTGGAAAAAATTATGCGTAGAACCCACATCAGTACGGAAATTGAAGGGTGTGTAGGAAGATTGCAATTCTCATCTTAAATAAGAATTATAAAACCCTATATAGTAACTCAGATTCATGCTATAAAAGAAGTAGAGATTCTTATCTTAGATTACAATTTCTAATGACACTAACATCCATTGTCCTCCTCAAGCATATATATTCATAAAACTAGCTAGGTACTTGTTTATAAGTTTTCTTTCAACACCAGATCACCCATAGTCACCAATCAGAAGCGGACCGCTGTTGGTGTCGGTGTCTGCACATGCAGACACAAAAATTTGAGAATTTTTTTTTAAAAGAGTGATTGATTTAGGTTAAGTAAAAAAAAAAATAGGAAGATTAAAAAGAAAAATAAAAATAAAAATAGGCCCAACTCAACCAACTCATATATAATTAAAAGCTTAAAACTTAAATCCTATCTTATTGCTTTGTCTTTTTTTTTGTAACATAAACCTTATTAGTTCCAAACCTTAATGGAGATTCATGAAATTCAATCTTCATCACGTGGAGGAGAATCACATGAGATTTTTCACATTTTTTTTGAAGCAAAAATGGTCAACTTTGGATCAAATAGACATCGATAGAGATTGGTTTTTGATCAATTAACCCCTACAATTAATACAAAATACAAACTTTGTGAATTCATCCCCATTGTTAATTGTCTCCGATAAATGAATCATCCCCATTGTTCCCCTCTTTCTCCCTACTTCTGTATGTGACATTGAGAGTGGGGTCTATATCAGGGTTTTTTTTTTTTTTTTTCTTTCTAAACCCTACATCAGAGGAGATCTTATACATAACGAAGAGGGAAGTATCTGTGATTTAAATATTAAAAACTAAGATATAAAGTCTTATCTTTGTATATTGGAAGAATTGCAATTATTTTTCCAATAATTTAAATATTTTTATATAAAGCTTTCACCTCTGATAAACATATTTTGTCATAATTTAGATATTATTATGCTTTTATTTAAAGTTTTTATCCGCATTTAAAATTTATATTCACCCTTGTGATTTATGCTTTAGTGTTAAGTTTCTATCACATAAATATTTATCAGTATAATTTATATTAATAAGATTTTTTTTTTTTTTTATAAAGCTCTCTTACTTTTCTGGAGAAAATATTTACACCCTAAATTATCCTCAGGTAATGTATATGTTTACCTACGATTTATATATTAATATACTTTTATGTAAAGTTTCTATTATTATGTAAATATTATCTCGTTTATCTTAGAAATTATACAATTTAACATAAGGCTTTTATCACTATATGATCTAAATATCTATCCTTGTAATTCAGATATTAATATTATATAAGGTGAAATTTTATTTATGTGTAAAGAAAATATTTATTCCTACAAATATATTTTGTAAATATTTAATTAAAGTGATTAAGTAAAAGTAAAAAATGAAGAGAAAAAGCTATTGACACAAGTCATTACAGAGAAAAAAAAATACTCCCAGTCATGTTAATATGGAGGGGGATATTCTTATTACCAAAAAGATTTACTCTCTTTTCAGAAATTCTTTAACATTCTCTCTACATAGGTAGTGAATTAATAGTAATTTTTTTTTATAATAAGAATATCCCTCCTTACTGCTATAATATTATCATTTAAAAAATAAAAGATTAATCATAAACTATGTTCTAGAACAGTCTTATAAGCCCAATCCTCTAAGCTAGCCATTATAGCCCATTGTGGGGTGGGGGGCTTAATTCTTATGCCTCTTGCCACGCTCGATCCACACGTACTGTCACACTCATAGTGAAGCCCATAAAGCAAAACAGTTATGTTAGTTAAAATTTTGTTTTACCATCACGTTTTTATGTTTTTATAATTTTTTTTATCAAAATGTTTTTATTAATATTTTAAACTCTTTTACATTTATATTATTTTTTTTAAATTATGATTTTTTTTTTATCCCTCTTTCATTTTTAAGTAAAATCTTATTTTTAACTACCTTAATTATGACACACCACCATCACACTAGGGATTCTTATTTTGCCCCTATAAATACTCATCTTCTCCGTGAAGAAACACATTTTGCATACTCACTAGCCTGGCCATTATTATTCTTGGTAGAAACTTGAGAGGTTGAGGCCCATTTGTGGTAACTTTATTGTAGAGCTTCAATTTATATTAATGTGTTTCTTATATCCACATATTCTATCCTTAGTGGGAAACAAATTTATTCTAACACACCAATGGTTCAAGTTTAAAAAATAAGAATTATATTACACATGTGATGAAAAGCATCAATTTTTTTTTAATATCAATCTATGTTTGAAATCATAACATATTCAACCAATTAGTTAAAATTGAGTTTTTATCCAAAAATAAAATAAAAATAAAAAATGTAAAACGTAAAACATAAGATCATAAAAACATTTGGAATGTTAA
>JAVKPL010003343.1:0-19681 GCA_032173675.1 Gastrolobium villosum
ACTGTCAATGTCTTTGATGCAATAAAAAGACCATATGATGATAGTGATTGTTTTGAAATCAATGTCTTAGAAGAGGTGATACATGAAGATAAAACTCCCTTGCAAGAATTGACTGTTGAATTGCAAGAGATAGATCATATCCCTTTTGAGGAAGACATTAAAGCTGCTGATGAGTTGCTTGAACAGAAGACATCTGACAAAGAAATAGGTGCTCCTAAAGTTGACCTTAAGGAGTTACCTCCTACTCTAAAATATTTATTCCTGGGTGATAATGAAACATATCCAGTGATCATAAATAACAGGTTATCTGCTGATGATGAGAAGAAACTGAAAAAAATTCTTTTAAAGCACAAGACTGCTTTAGGATGGTCCATGGCTGATCTTAAGGGTATAAGTCCTTCCTTCTGTACGCATAAAATTCTCATTGAGAATGATATCAAACCAGTAAGGCAGCCTCAGAGGAGATTAAACCCCATGATGAAAGAAGTAGTGAGAAAAGAAGTGGTCAAACTTCTTGATGCAGGTATGATTTATTCAATATCAGATACTGCATGGGTAAGTCCTGTACAAACCGTGCCAAAGAAAGGGGGTGTCACTGTGGTGAAAAATGATAAGGATGAACTAATCTCTACCAGGACAATTACTGGCTGGCGGATGTGTGTTGACTATAGAAGGCTTAATGAAGCAACTAGGAAGGATCATTTTCCTCTCCCTTTTGTAGATCAAATGCTAGAAAGGTTGGCGGGTCATTCTTATTATTGTTTTCTTGATGGATACAGTGGTTATAATCAAATTGCAGTGACTCCTGAAGATCAGGAGAAGACAACATTCACTTGTCCTTTTGGCGTTTTTGCCTATAGGAGGATGTCTTTTGGCCTATGCAATGCACCTGCTACTTTTCAGAGGTGCATGTTATCAATCTTCTCAGATATGGTAGAAAAGTTCTTGGAGGTATTCATGGATGACTTTTCGGTCTTTGGCTCTTGTTTTGATGATTGCTTAGGCAACTTATCTAAAGTATTGAAAAGATGCCAAGAGACAAACCTGGTTCTTAACTGGGAGAAATGTCACTTCATGGTCCAAGAAGGCATTGTGCTTGGACACAAAATTTCTAAGGAAGGTATAGAAGTTGATAGAGCAAAACTAATGCTCATTGAAAAACTACCTCCTCCAATTAATGTTAATGGAGTGAGAAGTTTCCTTGGTCATGCTGGCTTTTATAGAAGATTCATCAAAGACTTCTCTAAAATTGTCAAGCCACTAAGTCAACTTCTAATGAAAGACAATGAGTTTGTTTTCAATGATGCTTGCCTTAAAGCCTTTAATTTGCTGAAGGAAAAGCTCACTACTGCTCCTGTCTTGGTATCTCCTGATTGGAGTATGCCATTTGAGTTGATGTGTGATGCTAGTGATCTTGCTATTGGTGCTGTTCTTGGGCAAAGAAGAAACAAACTGTTGCATGTGATTTACTATGCTAGCAAAGTTCTGAATGAAGCACAGGTGAACTATGCAACAACAGAGAAGGAGATGCTTGCTGTGGTCTATGCACTTGATAAATTTAGACCATATCTCCTCGGTGCCAAGACCATCATCTTCACTGATCACGCAGCCATAAAGTATTTGATCTCTAAACAAGATGCCAAACCACGACTGTTAAGGTGGATGTTGTTGTTTCAAGAGTTTGATTTAGAGATAAAAGACAAGTCGGGGATGGAGAATAAAGTTGCTGATCACTTATCAAGAATCCGAGAGAAGAACCTGCAAGATGATCCTGCTTTGGAGATCAACGATTCTTTTCCGGATGAACAAGTTCTTGAAATCTCTTTGAATTTGTCTGAAAAACCAATCTTTGCATTGCATGTGGAACCATGGTTTGCTGATTTTGTAAATTTTAAGGTAATCAAGAAAGTACCTCCTAATTTCACAAAGCAACAAGTGAAAAAGTTCCTGTATGATGCTAGGAGGTATGTATGGGATGATCCATTCCTGTATTTCCAATGTGTTGATGGAATCTTGAGAAGATGTGTATCAGAATTGGAAATCAAGGGGATTTTATGGTATTGTCACAATTCTGATTACGGTGGCCATTTTGGTGGAAACAGAACTGCCCAGAAGGTGTTGCAAAGTGGGTATTATTGGCCTACTCTTTTCAAAGATGCCAGAGAGTATGTTGAAAAGTGTGAAAGATGCCAGAAAACAGGGAACATTTCCCGAAAAGATGAAATGCCTCTAAACACTATTATGGAGGTAGAATTATTTGATTTATGGGGGATCGATTTCATGGGACCATTCCCATCTTCCTATTCCAACCAGTATATTTTGGTAGCTGTGGACTAATTTCTAAGTGGGTTGAGGCAACAGCTCTTCCTACTAATGATGCCAAGGTGGTTGTGAATTTCCTGAGGAAGAATATCTTTACCGGGTTTGGAGTGCCGAGAGCAATCATAAGTGACGGAGGCTCTCATTTTTGCAATACGCAGTTTGAAAATCTGTTAACAAAGTATGGTGTCAGACATAAGGTTGCTACACCTTATCATCCGCAGACTAGTGGCCAAGTGGAAGTTTCCAACAGGGAACTGAAGCGAATCCTTGAAAAGACTGTTAGTATTTCTAGGAAGGATTGGTCAAAGAGACTGGATGATGCACTGTGGGCATACCGAACTGCATACAAGACTCCGATAGGAATGTCTCCCTATCAGCTTGTGTACGGGAAAGCTTGTCACTTACCTGTGGAGCTTGAACATAGAGCCTTTTGGGCTATTAAATTCCTAAACTTTGATGCCACAGCAGCTCTTGAGAAACGAAAGTTTCAACTGTTAGAGCTTGATGAGTTTAGGAATTCGGCTTTTGAAAGCTCCAGAATTTATAAAGAAAAAGCCAAGAAATATCATGATAGCAAAATTGTACACAAGGAGTTTGAGCCTGGCCAGCAGGTGTTGTTGTACAACTCCCGATTGAAACTTTTTCCAGGGAAGTTGAAATCCAGGTGGACAGGACCTTTTGTGGTTAAAAAGGCCTTTCCATATGGTACTATTGAAATATCTTCCATGGAGGAAGACAGACCCTTCAAGGTCAATGGCTCTAGGTTGAAGTTCTTCCATGGAGGACCAGTGGTGAAACAGGTTGTGGCCTTGCGCCTTAATTCCATTGCAACTTAAATGAGGTAACCGTCAGGCTCGGGACGTTAAACACGCGCTAGTTGGGAGGCAACCCAACATTTCTATCCTTTCATTTCTATCTTGTTTCCATTATTTAATTTTAGGTACCCAGAGAAAAATTAAGAAAAAAATGATGAAAGAGAAAAGTGAAAATCCAGTGAGTCTACGCTTGAAGCGTAGAACTCTACGCTTCAAGTGTAGAGAAGAAAAAAATAGAACAGAGGGTCTACGCTCCAAGCGTAGGAACCTACGCTTGCAGCGCAGGAAATTCAAGAGGACAGTAGTCTCACGCTTCAAGCGTAGAACCCTACGCTTGAAGCGTGGGAAGGGAATTCGAAAAGTCAGAGGCAGAAGGTCTACGCTTCAAGCGTAGGACCCTACGCTTGAAGCGTAGATGGGGAATTTGGACCGACTGAGACAGTATGTCTACGCTTGAAGCGTAGAATTCCACGCTTCAAGCGTAGAAAGGGGTTTAAGTTGTAAACCCTAATCTTTCCCCCCCTCAGCGCCGCAACCCCATCCCCTCTTTCTTTTTCTTCTTCTCTACCTCTTCCACCATTTCTACCCATTCTCCTACCAACACCACCTCCACACATCCTCTTCACCACCCACCACCACCACACACACCTCCCTCTCACCCTTTCCCCTTTCCATCTACCCACTACCATTCTTCCACACCAGCACCGTGCACCACCGTGCACCACCGTGCACCACCACCATCTCCCACCACTGTTCATCTTCTCCACATTCATATTTCTCATTGACATTGGGAAGACTTTTACTTGGGTTTGGGACCAATTTTCTGCATAAATTTCGATCAAAATGGCTGGAGACAAGGTAACCGTCCATTATCTCTTTTCTTTCATTACTTGATGATGGTTGCAAGTGTGGAGAGGTATGATTTCAATATTTTTGCATGTGGTATGTGTTTGTTCATATTGGGAGTAAGTGCTGATAAAATGCTGTTTAAACTTTGGCTGAAAATATGCATGGTTATTTTTGTATAAATGGGGGTTAGTCGTGTAATGCTGGTATTAAGTCATGTAATATTTGGTTGCAATTGTTGATACGCATGATTAATGGGGTTTGGACTGTTGATCTGAGTAGATGGTTGAAATTAAATCTGGGAATTAAGCTGAATGTTGTCATAAAAAAAATGAACTGAATCTTTTTACTGATAATATTCATTATGCCACCATGTATTGGGAACTTTTCTGAGTTTCAGGAAAAAAGAATGAAAAAGGGCACCGAAGGGTCATCTGTTACTAAAAGACCCCGCGCAAACTTTGACTCCAGAAGGTTTCTGTCCGCTGAAAAGCAGGACTTTTATGAAACCAAGCTGCAGAATAAAAATGTGATTAAAGAGAGGGGATTTGATTTGGGAAATCTCCTGCTCTTTGATGATATTTATTCAGTTGTCCAAAGGAGACGATGGAGGACACTGGTGACCTTCCCACAGGACAGTTTTGGGCGAATCCTCAGAGAATTCTTAGCCAATGCTGATAAGACTACCGTCAATGCCACCCGAAGGAGCTGGGTGAGAGGGAAGGAAGTACCCTTTGATGCTGCGACAATTGAAGCATTCCTGCAAACATCATATGACCCTACTGCTGAGTGTGAATTTGTCCGGCTATTCAATATGATGCAGCCGTCGGAAGGATATTATCGGGAGGAGATGCCTCTCATTGCTGATGAGATCCGGGAGAAGATAACCAGTCCATTCTCTGAATGGAAGTTTAGACAGGGTCTCACTAATGTACCCGAAAAATTCACTAGACTCTGCCTTACTGGTGAGGCTATCAGTTGGCACACGTTTGTGAATGCTACGGTCATTCCCTCTACAAACAAAAGTGATGTCAATGTCGAGAGGGCTGTTCTATACTACGTGCTGATGGGGGACAAAAATCTGAACATGGCTGCTATTCTCTCTGACAGAATTGTCCACCTGATCACTCAAAGCAAGGACAATAGTCTGTTGGCTCACAGCTCCTTGATCTCTCATCTATGTATTCGAGCTGGGGTTGAAATTCCCGCTTCTGAGCCATTGGATGTGAAGGCTGAAAAACCTATGACAAAGACTGCCTTGGGAGGTTATTACAAGGAATCAGAGAAACATGCAGCATGGCTTCTAAACAGCCAAGGCAATCCTATACCTCCTCCAGACCCACAGGATCCGTCAGTACCTCAGGCACCTCCAGCACCCCAGACATCTGCAGCATCATCCTCTGCTCGCCAGCCACTCTATGAGGACTCTCCCATGATACTGGAAATGCATGCTATGATGAAGGCCATGTGCCTGAAGATGGGGATTGATCCAGCAGATCCTCCTAGCTCCTTCCAGCAGTACACCATGGAGGAGTGATCACTGGATGTTTTTTTTTTATTATTTTTTTCTCAGACTTTGTTAATTTTAATTTTCAATTTTGTTTTAAATGACCAATAGGATTTTGTTAGGGTCAATTCTACTTTTTGGATATGAACATCTAAGGGTATTTTTCACTTTTTTGCTGATACAATATTGTTAATGATGTGTGTTTCAATTGTGCAGCTGTTCTTAATTGATTATACTTAGTTATTGCTGGGGACAGCAATTTCTAAATTAAACCAATCCAAAGTAAGAAGTGGGAATCATATGGTGAGTGTATCCTAGCTACAATAATTTTCTCATATTTACAAATCTCTTCTCACTATTATTTACAATTTTATTCTTCATCACAGAAAAATCACAAAAACAAGTCTTTATTTTCACTTTTATACAAATCGACAATCAATTGTCACAAACAAACTATTTTAAACTCTTTCATTCTTGAAAGGAATATTGATTGATATCTGACTCAATCCATGTGGAGACGAACTTTATTTTTCACTTTATTACTTATGCGATCAGTGTACTTGCCGGAGAGCATCAACTACCTATATGCTAGAGGGCGATGCCCATGAGTGGTGGACGAACACCTCTCACGCTTTCGAGATGCAGGGTCATGTAATGACATGGCCATTCTTCGAGGATTGCTTTCTGGGTCGGTACTTCCCTTATGATGTGTAACAGCCCGTTGTACACCGGTATTGTTAACATTGATTATGATATTAAGCGCAGTTACAATCACAGTGATAAGATTAATTAAATTACGGGCAAATTTTTCTTTTAGCATATTCCTTTCTTTTATATCAAAACATTTTCCGTAATCAATTAAAACCACACAATCATTGTAAATGCAAATTGCGGAATCATACACTTTCTAACATCATAAATCATTCTTTTTATTCATTTCACTTAAACTTCCCATCTTACTCTCATCTTTTACCAAGTTGTATTCCTTTACGTTGTCTACGCGTGGTTTCAAACCACGTATCATTTGGAGTTCTACCCATCAAGTTATACCCCTTTCTTTTAGTCTAGAAAAACCTGAATTTTCGAAAATTACATTGTGGTAATCGATTACCAGTGGGTGGTAATCGATTACCACCTGTCAAAAATGAGGCAGTAGCCAATTTTTCAATTCCTCTGTTCTGGTAATCGATTACCAACTCTTGGTAATCGATTACCTCACATGGTAATCGATTACCAAAGGCCAGTAATCGATTACCAGTGCAGACAGTAGCTAATTTTTCGTCCCCTGTTGCATGGTAATCGATTACCATGCTTGGGTAATCGATTACTATGCAGCAAAATGACAGATTACAGCTGTTTTGAGCCCCAAAAAGGGTGTGTAATCCATCCCTAACCCCTTGGTACTCCACATAACACATAATCATGTCCTAATGTTGGCTCTAGGCCCTTCCATCATGCATTTTCCTTGAATTAAACATCATTTACATCATCCTCAAAATAATGGCCATTTACATGCAAATATGGACCATTTTTACAACATAACACATCAAGACTTCAAGGCTATGAATGTGGCAATGGACAAGTCCCATGCTCACTCAAAATATACAGTTATCCAAGCCATGAATAATAAAACATAAACAAGACTTAGCATATGACCATGAACACTAACAAAGCATGGAAAATGACATCATGCAATATGTTCATGACCTAAGTCTCAAAATACTAATGGTATGCTATGTGCACTCCATAAACTCCTCCAAAAAGCCATGCAATCCAAATGCACCGCATGCCAATCCAACGTCCACTATACGGGCTTCTTGCCCGAAGCTCCTCCCGGCTCATAGTGACCTGAAATGTGGTCCCCCAAACACGGGGTGAGATATACGGATATATCTCAGTAAACCAATGGAGCTAGAGGCTCTCTCCACTCCATGGCTCACTAAAATGTATCAAAATGACATAATATGCTATGCAAGTACAACAATATCACCATCCACCTGGAGACACCCAAGAACATCCACTCATGGATTCATGTTCAAGGACTCCATCATATAACTCCCGAGACAGTCCTGGCGCCTCTCCCATGGTTGAGACGACTCCATGGCAATACCCAACCGGAACTCCTCATGAGCCCTATCCGGCGGACGTCCCCCGCTTGGATCATCCCGATGTCGCTCCCAGAGTCAACACCATGGCATTCCAACTGGCATTCTCCCGTAGGACGAATCCAGCGGATGTCCAAACCAAACACACGTCAACTGGCCAGTGACCAAACAATTTTTCACAAAATACAAGCAATATGCATACAAGCACACAAACACATCATGTCATCACTACATAATCCAACCACAACCTTCCTCTAGGTGTGGTGGAGCTCACTAGGGATTAAACCCAAGTTCCAAGAGTTTACCTTAACACGAGCAACACCGTTCCAAACGTATGCTCCAATTCAACTTTTCTCAAATCCAACCGTGTGAGGCACCCTACAACAATCATCAAATCCCAATTACACAAAAACTCATTTTTCATCAAAATTCCTCAAAATTCTCTAAGTTAAAAACCTAGATTTTTCACCAAAATTTAACATAGCATTTCTAGCTTACAAACATGATTCTAAGGCCTTTTCATCTAATAGCATTTTTGCATTTGGGCTCTCTATCATCACACATCTAAAATCAAAGGTTTGAACACATATTCATAGATCTAAGAAATCAACTATCAAAAGACCACAAATATACTTACAATGGGTAGTATGATCACCACCAAGGCTTCACTAAACCATTTGAAACTCAAAACTCCAAGAAATCACAAAAACCTCCAATGGGTCGGATCTGTTCTTGCTCAAAACGCGGCCAAAGAGGTGGATTCAAGGCTTCTAGGTGCTAGAGGGCGATGCCCATGAGTGGTGGACGAACACCTCTCACGCTTTCGAGATGCAGGGTCATGTAATGACATGGCCATTCTTCGAGGATTGCTTTCTGGGTCGGTACTTCCCTTATGATGCACAGGAGAGGATGTAAGGGGAGTTCGACAGGTTGGTGCAGGGCTCGTTGTCTGTTGACGAGTACCTAGCCAAGTCTAATGAGGTTGTTAAGTTCGCTCACTTTCGGATGGAGAGGCCTACTCCGATCTTATTGGCAGCTAAGTTCCGCAGGGGACTTAGTGATGATATTGCTGATCACCTCACTGGTTCTGCTTCGAGAGACTTTGGGACACTGGTGCAGCAATGTCGGGTCATCGAGGATTTCTGCAGCGCAAGTCAGGCCAAGAGGGCCAAGGTTACTGAGACGAAGGTAGCTGGTAGTTCCACTTCTTGGAGGGACAGGAAGTTTGGGAACAAAGGCAAGGGAAAACAGATGGCGGCTCGGCAAACGCCAAATCAGTATAAGAGAACTTCTGCTCAGGGGAGTGCAGCGAGACCTCCTGCTCCCAAATGCTCTGGATGCGGGAAGACTCATTTTGGGCCGTGTTCTTCCGGCCAATTGATATGCTTTAAGTGTGGCAAGGAGAGCCACTACTCCAGAGATTGTCTGTCATTGACGGGGAGAGCTACTGCATTTCAGGCAGTTCCTTTGCAGATGGTTCCCCATCCACCTTCAGCGGCACCGGAAGTGCCACCTGCTACTGGACGTGTGTACACCTTAGATCGGTAGCAGTCGGATAGAGCTCCAAACCTTGTTAGAGGTACCGTTACCATTGGTGGATCATTTGTTGATGTCTTGCTTGACTCCTGGGCTACGCATTCCTTTGTTGCTACCTCGATTGCTGTGGAACTTAAGTCGCCCATGTCTGTGCTTTTTCCACCGTTGCGGGTGACCACCGCCACTGGAGAAAGGTGTGATTCTACCACTCTTCATCGCGATGTGGCATCTCAGTGGCATGGCCGTGATTTCTCGGTGGATCTGATAGGATTGCCGATGGCCAACTTGGAGATTATTCTGAGCATGGATTGGTTGTCCAGGAACTGTGTGATGATTGACTGTTGTGCCAAGCGAATGGTGATGTCTCTGTGTGACTCCACAGCCAGTTGCTCATCGTACATTTCGTTGCTGCAGGCTATGAGAGCCTTGAGAGCAGGGGCATATGGTTATGTCATGTTGGGAGGTTTGGTGAGTGGGACATAGATCTATTGCCTGGTGTGGGGCCTATATCATTAGCTCAATATCAGATGTCGCCACCGGAGTTGGCGGAGCTGAAGAAGCACATTGAGGATCTTTCAGCAAAAGATTTCATTCGACCGAGTGTGTCTCAGTGGGGATCACCAATCATCTTTGTGAAGAAGAAGGACAGGACAATGCGATTGTGCACCGACTACAGGCAGCCGAACAAGGTGACAATCAAGAACAAGTATCACCTTCCGCGTATTGATGACTTTCTGGATCAGCTCAGGGGTGCTTGTGTGTATCCGAAGATTGATCTCCAATCCGGATACCATCATATTCGGGTGAAGTCGGAGGATGTTCCTAAGACCGCGTTTCGTTCGAGATACGGTCACTTTGAGTATTTGGTGATTTCGTTCGGACTCACCAATGCACCTACTGTGTTCATGGATTACATGAAGCGGATTTTCCAACCGTACCTGGATAAGTTTGTGATCGTCTTCATTGATGATATTTTGATTTACTCCAAGACGGAGGAGGCGCATGTTGAACATCTGAGAATTGTGCTGCAAGTGCTGAAGGAGAAAAAGTTGTATGCGAAGCCTTCCAAGTGTGAATTTTGGCTAAGGTCCGTGAAGTTTCTTGGGCATGTGATTTCTGCTGAGGGAGTTACAGTGGATCCTAACAAGAATGAGGCAGTGATGGATTGGGCGAGACCCAAAACTATTCTGAAGTTAGGAGTTTCTTGGGTTTGGTCGGGTACTACAGGAGGTTCATTGAGGGATTCTCCAAAATGGTCTTACCATTGAGTCGCCCTACCCGAAAGGAGACTCCATTTGTGTGGACTCACGAGTGTGAGGAATGCTTTCAAGAGTTGAAGGAGAGATTAACTACCGCACCTGTGTTGATCCTTCTTGATCTTGATGAGCAGTTTGAGCTTTATTGTGATGCTTCTGGAAAGGGGCTGGGCTGTGTGTTGATGCAGACCGGTAGAGTGGTTGCATATGCTTCGAGGAAGTTGAAGCCTCATGAGGGGAACTACCCGACTCATGACTTGGAGTTGGCGGCCATTGTTTTTGCTTTGAAGATTTGGAGGCATTATCTTTTTGGTTTGAAGTTTGTGGTGTTCGGTAACCACAAGAGTTTGAAGTATCTTTTCGACTAGAAAGAGCTGAACATGAGGTAGAGGAGATGGATGGAGTCCTAAAGGATTACGACTTCGAGTTGAAGTACCATCCTGGCAAGGCCAATGTGGTAGCAGATACTTTGAGCCGGAAATCCGGGAGCCTATCCAGTTTGTTGTTTTATAATTTTGATGTGGTTGAGAAGTTCCGTAACCTGGAAGTGACCTCTCCGTGTGGGGGTGCACTTCTTGAGATGGAAGCAGCAGACGTTGTGAATGAGCTGTTGGAAAAGATCAAAGAGGCACAAGTGCAGAGAGAGTGCTTGGACTACGTAAAAAACCAAGACGGTGTGTCTTGGAATGAGGATGAACTTCTGTTGTTTCAGAAGAGGATCGTGGTTCCTCGAGGTCCGTTGACCGAAGAGGTGATGGCAGAGGGCCATAAGGGCCAATTTTCTATCCACCCTGGTGCTACAAAGATGTATCAAGACCTGAAGAAGAACTTCTGGTGGCCGGGCATGAAGAAGGATGTTGTTTTTTTTGTGTCCAAGTGTTTGATTTTCCAGAAGGTAAAGATTGAACACCAGAAGCCGTCTAGTAAGCTTCAACCTCTCGAGATTCCGGAATGGAAATGGGAGAGCATTTCCGTGGACTTCGTGGTGGGTTTGCCGAGGACTCAGGTTGGCTGTGACTCTATTTGGGTCATTGTGGACAGACTGACGAAGTCTGCCCATTTTCTTCTAGTGAAGGTGAGCTGCACTAAAGAGCAGTTGGCCAAGCTTTATGTTCGCGAGATCGTGAGGCTTCACGGGGTGCCCGAGAGTATCATCAGTGATAGGGATCCGAAGTTCACATCTCGGTTCTAGGAGGCGCTGTAGGAGGCTTTCGGTACGCAGTTGAGATTGAGTACTGTCTATCACCCTCAGACTGATGGACAGAATGAGAGAACCATCCAGACCTTGGAGGATATTTTGAGGGCTTGCACATTGGAGCAGGGTTCAGCATGAGATAGGTACCTTCCATTGGTTGAGTTTTCCTACAACAACTTTCATGCTAGCCTGGGCATGGCACCCTACGAAGCACTGTATGGTTGGAGGTGTCAGACTCCTACCTGTTGGTCTGAGGTTAAAGACAAGGAGCTTTTTGGCTTGGACTTTGTCCAAGATACCACCCAGCAGATCCAGATGATCTGAGAAAAGATGAAGCAGGCGTAGAATCGGCAGAAGAGCTACTACGATGTTAAGCATCGTCCACTAGAGTTCAGTGAGGGTGAGCACGTGTTTGTGAGACTTTCACCTATCACCGGTGTTGGTCGGGACCTCAGAGAGAGGAAGCTGAGCTCGCAGTTTATTGGGCCCTACCATATTCTTGGTAGAGTATGACCTGTTGCCTACCGGCTTGCCTTGCCTCCGAACTTGGCTAACATCCATGACGTGTTTCACGTGTCTCAGCTTCAGAAGTACGAAGCGGATCCTTCGCACTTGGTGCAACCGGATGATGTGGAGGTTCGAGAGAACCTAAAGACTCCCGTCGGACAACTCAAGATTCTCGATCGTGGCGAGAAGCAGCTGAGGAGCAAGACCATTCCTATGGTCAAAGTGCAGTGGACTGGACGAACTTCTAAGGAATTCACTTGGGAGCGTGAGGACAAGCTTCTCCGGCAGTATCCCGACTTCCGAGACAGGTATGTTTCTGATTTTGAGGACAAAATCCTTAAAAATGTGGGGTGAATGTAAGAACCTGCACCGTTAATTAAGGAAATAAATAAATTAAATGTGAAAATTAGGAAATAATTCATTAATTGACTCTAATAATTACTACGATGCTTTAATAATTATAGTAAGTGAGTAATAATGCTGAAAGTCGCTTTTCTGACGAAAAATGCATATACCGGTTCTACTACCCGGTATAAATGCGTATCGGTGAAGTATCACAGAAAATTATAATAAGTGTATGAATAGTCCTAGAATAATATGTAGGACATGTAAAATAAGTTTCAGGTCGAAATAATGAGAACTGGTGCCAGAACTGATACTGGCTATGGAAAAGCGCGTACCGGAAAGGTGCTACGAAAAATAAAATAAAAATATGATAAATCTTGGAAAAATGAGTAGGTTTAGAATCCTAAGTTTGGGATTAAAATGCTAAGCGTAGCAATTAGCGCTAATACAATGTGTTTAAGTTTAATCCGCCTATATATAGGCCATGGCACATGATCCTAGGGTAATTTGCTGGTGCCTCCTACGTGAGTAACATACTCAACTGCTGCCACCTCCATTTCTTAGCCAACTTTGCTTGGAAACTCACCAAATCTTCATCTTTTCCCTCATTTCTCTACCATTTCTTCATCAAAACACTATGGTTGGGTGTGGTTGAGACTTGCGTGGGAGGAAAGCCTTGTGTTCATGAATGTAGAGGCTGTTTGTGAAGTGTTAAGGGGCTGAGTTTGTGAACCTTGTTGTGAGCACCATTTCCTTGAGTGTGGGAGCTCCAAGGAGTGATCTTTGGTGCCAAGAACCAACCTTTGGTGGGCCATTTTCGTTTTCCTTCAAGTCAGAACTATAGAGGCAGTGTGTTGAGCTCCAAGAGTAGCCTTTGCTCTGTTTTGAGAGCCTTGGGTATGTTCCTTAACTTAATCATGAGTTTTCCTTGCTTAAAGATTGTGTCTTGGCATGTTAATGAGTTAAATGAGTGACCGACCTGATCATGAACCAAAAAATGAATAAAAATGCATGCTTGAACGTTGGAAAGGGTTAAAAACCCAACCTTGGAAGTGATACTTCGCGAAATGCAGAAACTGAATTCTATCGCGAAATATCCGGATATTGATATCCTGATATGGATATCCGGATATTGATATCTGGATATGGGGCTCTGAGATATTCGAATATGGATATCTGGATATGGCCCTGACATATATCCGAATATTCTGGGTTTTCGAGAACAATGAAGGTACTATGCATGATGTTTTTTCATGTATTATTTGATAAATTCTATTGAGCTGTTATTTGCGAGTGCCTTTATGATATGCATGTGGTGTTCCACCTACATAGTAAGCTTGAGTATGTGGTATATACAAGATGGTGAGGTTGTGGGTGAGGTGCAAGCGGTGTTGCTTGTACCAACTGTAGGTAATAGACGTATTCCTGCATTCCTCTGGCCAGTAGAATAGTGATAACACACATGGCATGAATATCTATTGCACTTCATAGTTTTTGGAATTTGTACTGTTAAGTTCTTTTGAACTTATATTGCACATGTAAGTAAGCCTGAGGTGGAAGATCCTTGAGGACCCCTTGTCTTACTGAGATTTCTGTTTAGAGATCTCAGCCCACATTTGGGGCGCTTATTTCAGGTTCAGGTAACCCAGGGGTAGAGACCTCTAGTGGCAGGAGGCCAGAGCTTAGTTGATATCTATTTATGCTGCTTATGCTGATGTGCTTGGATGCTGGATCATATTTACTGCTTTATGCTTTTAGCTTCATTATTATGTTGTTGCTGTTGAGACTTGATGGCCTTTGTTGCCTTATTTGGTGAGCATGAGGATTGTCCATGCCGCATTGACTTGACTTTATGTTTTTAGATTTGAGTTGTAATAATGTATCAGGATATTGTCCAGGCTACGTGTTGTAGTCCTGTGACTTAGATACTCACTTTATTTATATATTGAGGTATTTCAATTATCTGTCTTTGCAATTTACATACAGGCGATGTTTTTATGAAAATTGATTAAGTAATCAACTTGGCTAAGGTTAATGAAGTCATAATTTAAAAGAAAAAGATATTCTGCAAATTTTAATTAACCGAAGCTTAGTACGATGACATGTTAACAAACCGAGTATACACGGACCGGTGCGATTAGATCAATTTTTGTAAACATCGGTGATCATACGACCCTTTTTGTAAAAAAAATGGTTTGTTCTCATCAATTGATGTCTTCCTTTTTCTCACTCTTACACATAAATAATTTGTTTTCTTTTGAAATATTTGAGTGATCTGTAAATTATGTACAAACATCACTAATATTATCTTGGTTATGCAATATACAATTTTTTTATTTGATTTATAGTTAGAGATATCGTTTACTGAACCTGAAACATTAGTATCACAAATTAAAGGCCTTATAAAATAAGGCATGGCCTATAAAATTATAAGTCGATCTATATTATATATATATTTTTTAAGAATTAAGATATTTATACAAGACTTTATAATTTTTATTTGACTTTTTCCGAGCCTCCAACATCCAAAGTCATTAATTATTAAAGTTAGTTATCCTTCATACAAAACATGATAAAGCTAGAGCAAATGCGAGCAAAGATAAAGTGCAACTGGTTGAAACAGAAAGTGCTTATAAGCTGGTTTTAATAAAGAGGACAAGAAAAAGAGAGAGGCTAGAGAAAAAATAACAAAAAATAGCAGTGTGCAGAAGGAGGGGAGACAGAAAATGGGCGATAAAATTCCTAAAGAAAGTATCACAAAAGGTAATGAAAGGAAAATCAATAGTGATATTCAGTTCGGGTCTCATGATGTGGATACTAATAGTGATAAAATAGAGCCACAAGATGTCATGGTGATAGAAAAATCTCCTAAGCCACCTGATCCAGTATCTGCTCAACCTATGGATTATGAGGCTTCTGGTGAAATAATGCAATACAATGACCAGTTAAACAATGAGAATCAGAAGAATTTGTTGCAGGTGCAATCCCATCCTGCAAAATTATTAGGTAGTTTTTAATGTCGGTACTCATTTGGAATTGTAGAGGAGTAGCCAAAGCGAATCTTGGTTATTCTCTTAAGCTTTTGGTGGATAAACATGAAACTTGTATTGTTATTTTATTGGAGATGCGCACTCCTAGTGATAATAGTAATAAGATTATGAAGAAACTATGTTTTGATGAGATCATCGTAGAAGAAGCCAATGGTTTTGCTGGAGGTATTTGGGTTATGTGGAACTCAAAAAAAGCTAAAGTGCAATCCATGTGTCAAGAGAGCCAATTTATCCACATGAATTTTGAAGTGGAAGGTCTCAAGAAATATGTATGTATAGCTGTTTATGCTAGCCCGCATAAAGGAAATAGACATGAAATGTGGGAAAAGGTATCCTACCTTAGCCAGTCTATAAACGAACCATGGATCATGGCTGGTGACTTTAACGATATTAAATGTAGCAGTGAAAAAAAGGGTGGTTCAAGTCCGGATTTAGCGAAATGTAGGAGATTTCAATCTTTCTTGGATAACTGTCAGGTAATGGATGTTGATGTCACTGGAGCCAAGTTCACGTGGCAGGGTCCAAAGTGGAATAATCTTGATAAAGTTTATAAGAAACTTGATAGAATTTGTGCCAATCTGCAATGGAGAGTGGAGTTTGAAGATGTTATAGCTCAGGCTCTTCCTAGGGTTCTATCTGATCATAATCCTCTTCTTTTAAACTTGGAAAAAAATGTCAGCAATGGCAACAAAGACCTTTCAGGTTTGTGGCAGCGTGGATGGATCACCCGAGTTTTGATAAACTAATGGAGGATAAGTGGAATAAATTTGAAGAGATTTCGCGCATGCTTCCCAGTTGTGTGCATCATCTTCAGAGATGGAATAGGGAGGTATTTGGGGATATTAATAGAAGAAAGAAATCATTGATGTAGAGTATTGCTAATATTCAAAAAAGGAGGGAAAGTAATGACTGTAATGAGCTACAGGAGATTAAGAATCAGTTGCAACATAAGCTAAACATTACACTTGATCAAGAAGAGCTCCATTGGTTCCAGAAGTCAAGACAAAATTGGATAGAAGATGGAGATAAAAATACTAGATTTTATCATCTTAAAACTGTTATGCGCAGAAGTAGTAACAAGATTTTAAAGTTTAAAGATGATTTGAATCAATGGATTGAAGAACCAAATGATCTAAAACAACATTTTTGTAATTTCTATAGTCAGCTGTTCTGTGAAGAAATAACTGATAGAATGGTTAGTATCATAAAATTGCTGGCCTGTGTTGTCTTCGGTCGAGTTAAACAGAATGTCCACTACTCCTTATAATCAGGAAATTATGAATTGCTTATTCTCTATGGGGGCTTTTAAAGCACCAGGTATGGATGATTTTCATGTTGTATTCTATCAAAGACAGTGGAATCAGATTAAAGGGCAGGTTTGTAAGGCTGTTAAAGACTTGTGGTGCACACCAGAAAGGATTGGTGAGGTAAACCATACCTTGTTAGTGCTGATCCCGAAAACTAAAAGACCAGAGTCTATTACCCAATTTCGACCAATATCTCTTTGTTTTGTTCTCTATAAAATCCTATCCAAAGTCATTGTAGGGAAACTCAAACCTGTGATGGAAAAGATCATTTTCCCATCTCAAGTTAGTTTTGTGCCAAACCCTCAAATCCAGGATAACATTATCATTGTACAAGAGCTTATACATTCGATGAGTAAAATGAGGGGGAGGAAAGCTTTTGTGGCCATTAAGATCGATTTGGTCAAGGCATATGATAGCGTTTGTTGGCAGTTCATCAGGAAGATCTTGGAAGAAATTCATGTTCCTGATACAATGGTCAAGCTGATAATGCAATGTGTCTCTTCGTCTACCATCAATGTTTTATGGAATGGAGGGAAAACTGATGATTTTGGCCCATCTAGAGGTCTTCGGCAAAGAGATCCACTCTCTCCATATCTTTTTGTAATGGCTATGGAGAAGCTGACACATATTATTGATAATGCAACAAACGGTGATCTCTGGAAGCCTATGCGTGTGGGAAAGAATGGGCCTAGGATCTCTCATGTAGCTTTTGTTGATGATTTAATGGTGTTCATGGAAGCAAGTGAGGAACAAATACATATCTTACTCAAATGCTTAAGCCTATTTGAAGAGTTGTCTAGGCAAAAATTAAGTGTAGATAAGACAAGTGTTTTCTTCTCAAAAAATACAGTTGAGGAGAATATTAACAAGATTATCCCAGTTAGTGGTTTTAAAAGAGTGAAGAATATTGGTCGATATCTGGGTTCAATTATGCAGCATAGGCGTGTGAAGAGAAGCTTGTATGATGGAATAGTTGAGAGGGTAAAGGAGAAAATGAGTAACTGGGAAAGACAGTGCCTATCTCAAGCATGTCGCATAACTCTTGCTCAATCAGTAACGACAACAATTCCTTTTTTTCAGATGCAAAGTTGCATGCTTCCAATGTCAGTATATGATGAAATTGAGAGGCTTCAAAGGCGTTTCATATGGGGAGATACGGATAATAAGAAGAAGCATCATTTGATCAGTTGGGATATGATTACTTTGCCCAAAGTAAATGGTGGTTTGGGTTTAAGAAAATTAAACCAGATGAATCATGCTTTCTTGGCAAAAAGAGCCTGGATGCTACAATCTGATACTCAGCAGTTATGGACTCAAGTGTTGCAAGCAAAATATGTCAACAGTAACAGAGGTTCTCTGCCTTTTGTCTCCCGATCTGGTGACTCGAACCTCTGGAAAAACTTATGTAGAATATGGTCGAATATGGAAGGGCGGATTACTTGGTCGCTTGGTAATGGAAGAGAGGTAAGCTTCTGGTCTGATAAGTGGCTTCAAAATGTAGGTCCCCTACAAGGATTAATTCATAACGAGGAGCTGAATTTTGACGTTAACATTAAAGTGGCTGATATGATTACTGCAACGGGAACTTGGAAATTCGATGATTTCACAGAATGGCTTCCTGAAAATGCTATTGTTGCCATTAGGAGCACCCTACCTCCGATTCCAGAAGATGGTCATGACAAGAGGGAGTGGTCGAATAATGGGGAGGCTAAGTTCTTAGTAAGCTCGGTTTATCATAGCTTGTCTAGGAATGAGAATATTGATGAGGAGGCTAGGAATATTTGGCAAAGACTGTGGTCTTGGAAGGGACCTCAAAAACCAAAAATCTTCAAGTGGAAGATTTTGCATAATAGGCTTATAACAAGACTTAAAACTTCCCAATGGGGTGATGCCGATCCTAATTGTCCTTGTTTCAGGCTTGAACCGGAATTTATTATTCATGCATTAAGAGATTGTGGGGAGACCAAACAAGTCTGGTTAAAGTTGAAACCTGATCTGTACAATTCTGATTTCTTCACAGATGATGTTACGGTGTGGGCAAAAAGTAATATTATTATTGGTTCTTCTCAGTGGTCCTCTTTTTCTTGGTTAACCATGTTCTTCTTAACATGTTGGAAACTATGGCACTGGAGAAATGTAGTTATGCATGGGGGTGAGGCTCCACTGTTAAATATAAAGGTTCAGATTATTAATCAGTTGGTGATGGATGTGGATAAAATGAAAGAAGGGGTGGTTGACAGGCTTGCTGGAACAGGTAGTATAATTACAAGCATATGCCGGCAATTCCCTAAGGTTGGATATGTTAAAATAAACTTAGATGGTGCGGCTCGGGGTAATCCTGGATCTGCTGCCTGTGGAGGCCTGATAAGGGATGCTAGTGGCAAGTGGTTATGTGGTTTTGCAAAAAGATTAGGTATTTGTTCTTCTTATAAAGCTGAATTATGGGGTATTCTTTGCGGTTTGGAGATGGCATGGAATAAAGGTTACCGAAATGTGATTCTTTAGAGTGATTCATATAGTGCAATCATCGTGCTCACTTCTCGAAGTGTAGCAGTCTGTGAGATTCAACTTGTTTCTCGTATACGGACATGGCTCAACAAAGATTAGCAGTTAGAATTAATTATACGTACATAAAAGGGAATATGTGTGCGGACTGGCTAGCAAATTACATTTTGGATGATAGGGATCAAAATGACCAACTAATTCTTCAAGAGCCTCCGCGTGGAATACATCTTATATATTTGACTGATCTTGCTGTTGTTGCTAGGAATCGTGTAATAGTTTACTCTTGATAGAGTATTATTTACTCTTGATAGGGTAGCTGGGTTTTGTGTGTTAGGTCTTTGTTTTTTTTGTTGGTTTGTCTGTTTTTGTTTGTGGGCTATTTTCC
>JAVKPL010003344.1:0-19778 GCA_032173675.1 Gastrolobium villosum
CGGAGGTTAAAATAAATAATCGCACTCTTAATCCCACTAAGGTAAAATCTAAAGTAGATTAACCCTAAGTCAAAAGGAAGGGTCATTGACTTAGATAAAATAGTGGGAGGGGCAAATTATTTCAAGTCTTTAATAATTTGCTTTTAACTACATAACCGTATATTAACTAAAACTATCTTTACATCCTTTTCAGCTGATAGTATGACTAATCCACTGTCACTGCGTTCAATACTCGATACGAATAAACTGACCGGTTCAAATTTTATGGACTGGTATCGGAACCTAAGAATAGTTCTAAGGGCCGAAAAGATTGCCTACGTTTTAGATGCTGTAATACCCGTAGCTCCACGGGAAGGGGAAGAAGGGTTTGCGGAATTTGATTTCGTAACCCACCAACAACACTTGGATGACAATGTGATGGCAGTATGCATCATGTTGGCATCCATGTCGCCTGAACTGCAAAAGCAGCATGAGCATATGGATGCTCCCTCTATTATCGTACATCTCAAGGAGTTGTATGATATTAAAGGCAGGCATGAGAGGTATGAGGCCTCAAGAGAACTGTTCTCTTGCAGGATGACTGAGAGCATGTCTGTTGGCAGCCATGTTCTCAAGATGATCGGGCTGATTGAGAAGCTAGGAAACCTAGGCTTCATCATGGATGCCGAGCTAAGTAATGACTTAGTCCTCACCTCACTTCCACCTTCCTTCTGTCAATTCATCATGAATTACAATATGCATGGGATGCAAGTGAGCTTGCCTGAGTTGTTAAGCATGTTAACAACAGTTGAAGTGTCTATCAAGAAGGATAGGACACAGGCTCTTTTGATTGGTGGGCCTAGCAAGGCCAAGGGAAAGGGTAAGGAGCCTGCAAAAGGTGACCCCCTTAAGCCCAAAGGAAAATCCAAGAAGAAGAAGGGCAAGAAGAAGGGTAAGAAGGCACCTAAAGACAAGGGTGATGCTGAGTGCTTCCATTGTGGCAAGAAAGGCCACTGGAAGAGGAATTGTCCAGACTACCTGAACAATGTGAAGGACAAGAAGCATGGTGATGCTTCTGCCTCAGGTATTTTCATGATTGAGATAAATTATTCTTATGCTAATCCATCCTCATGGGTATTAGATACCGGATGTGGTTCTCATATCTGCAATATGTTGCAGGTACTTAGGAGCCCAAGGAGATTGGATAGAAACGAGGTGGATCTCCGCGTTGGTAATGGAGCAAGAGTTGCTGCTCATTCAGTTGGAGATGCTGACCTTATTTTGCCTACGGGCCTTTTACTGCATTTGAATAATTGTCTTTATGTTCCGCAAATTTCTAGAAACATTATTTCAATTTCTTGTTTAGAACAAGATGGATATACTTTCAGTATTAGGAATGGTACTTTTTCTATCATTTTGAATGATATGGTTTACGGTACTGCTTCTTTAATAAATGGATTGTATGTGTTGGAAATGGGAAATGAAGTGCTCAATATAGATGTGAAACGACCTAGGACGGATAATCAATCTTATCTATGGCACTGTAGACTAGGGCACATAAATGAAACAAGATTGTCTAGGATGCATAGAGATGGATACCTGGACTCCATGGATTTGGAATCCTATGGACAGTGTAAATCTTGTCTAGCTGGGAAAATGATTCAAAAAAAGCCCAAAGGGCTTGAGAGTCATAGGGCTAGTGAGTTATTAGAACTCATTCATACTGATGTATGTGGCCCAATGTCTATTGAGGCTAGAGGTGGATATTCTTATTTCATTACCTTTACAGATGACAAATCAAGATTTGGGTATATATACCTAATGAGATATAAATCTGAAGCTTTTGAAAAGTTCAAAGAGTTTAGGAATGAGGTGGAGAAACAACGTGGCAAGATGATTAAGACATTACGATCAGATCGTGGTGGTGAATATTTGAGCTACGAGTTTCAGGGTTATCTGAGAGAAAATAGAATTCTCTCACAATTTACCGCTCCTTACACACCACACCAAAACGGTGTCTCCGAAAGGAGAAACAGGACCTTGTTAGACATGGTTAGGTCTATGATGAGTGAGACTCAACTTCCAAAATCGTTTTGGGGATATGCCTTAGACACAGCGGCATACCTTCTAAATAGGTTACCGTCTAAATCTGTTCAGACCACACCATATGAGATATGGAGTGGTAAGAGACCCAACCTGAGTTACCTCAGGGTATGGGGATCGCCAGCTTATGTCAAAGCGTTGACATCAGACAAGCTTAGTGCTAAGAGTACTAAATGTCTATTTATGGGGTATCCTAAAGGTACTAAGGGATACTACTTCTACTCCATGGAAGAACACAAAGTGTTTGTGTCAAAGAATGCTGAGTTCCTTGAGAAGGATTTGATCTCTCAAGGAGGCAGTGGGAGTAAGATTGATCTTGAAGAAGTGCAAGATCCACAAGAACAGATTGAGGAACCCGAGTCTGCTCCGCAGGCGACGTTCTCCAATGGAGAAGTAAACACACAACTCCGTAGATCTACGAGGGTCATCCATCCACCTGAAAGGTACGGGTTTGTGATTGAGAATCAGCAAACTGTTGAGGATGATGAACCAAGTAACTACGAGGAGGCGGTCAAAGATGTTGACTCCTCAAAATGGCTTGAAGCCATGGAATCTGAAATGGATTCGATGTATCAGAACAAGGTATGGACCTTGGTTCCTAAACCACAAGGAATAGTTCCTATTGGTAATAAATGGGTCTTTAAAAGAAAGACTGATGCAGATGGCAACGTTCAGACCTACAAAGCTAGGTTGGTGGCGAAAGGGTATCGTCAAAGACAAGGAGTTGACTATGATGAAACTTTTTCACCAGTTGCCATGATCAAATCTATTAGGATCATGCTTGCAATAGCAGCATACCACGACTATGAAATTTGGCAAATGGATGTCAAGACCGCCTTCTTGAATGGGTTCTTGAAGGAGGAAGTGTACATGACACAACCTGAAGGCTTTGAAAACAAAGATCAGGAGCATATGGTATGCAAACTACAAAGGTCAATATATGGGCTAAAGTAAGCATCAAGGAGTTGGAATATACGTTTTGATGAAGTCGTTAAGAGTAACGGTTTTATCAAGAACGAGGATGAACCTTGTGTTTACAGAAAGGTTAGTGGGAGTAATGTCGTCTTCCTAGCGCTCTATGTAGATGACATATTGCTAATAGGAAATGACATCCCCACATTAAAAATAACGAAAGAATGGCTTTCAGAAAACTTTACCATGAAGGATTTGGGAGAGGCAGCCTTTATACTTGGTATAAAGATCTATAGAGATAGATCCAAGAGGCTGCTGGGTTTATCTCAATCCACGTACGTTGACAAGATGCTAAAGAGGTTTAGCATGGAAGGGTCGAAAAGGGGTTTTCTTCCTATCAGTCATGGGGTACACCTATCAAGGGCTATGTGTCCTAAGTCACAGCCTGAGAAGGATCGCATGAGTGGAATTCCATACGCTTCGGCTATTGGATCCATCATGTATGCCATGATATGTACGAGACCAGATGTCTCATATGCTTTAAGCATTACGAGCAGATACCAGTCAGACCCTGGAGAGGGTCACTGGACGGCAGTCAAGACCATCCTTAAATACTTAAGAAGAACTAAGGATGCGTTTCTGGTCTATGGTGGGGTTAATGAGTTAACAGTGAAAGGGTTCACTGATGCCAGCTTTCAGAGTGACAAAGATGACTGCAAGTCACAGTCAGGATTCGTATTCACCTTAAATGGTGGGGCAGTGTCTTGGAAAAGTTCCAAGCAGGAGACAACAGCAGACTCAATGACAGAGGCTGAATACATAGCTGCTTCAGAAGCAGCTAAGGAGGCAGTGTGGATCAAGAAGTTCATAAATGAACTAAGGGTGGTTCCAAGCGTGGATGAGCCCATACAGTTGCTTTGCGACAACACTGGAGCCATCGCGCAGTCAAAGGAACCTAGGTCTCATCAAAGATCTAAGCACGTGCTCCGCAGATATCATTTGATTAGAGAAATCATTGATAGGAATGATGTAAAAATGGATTATGTTCCCACAGACGATAACCTGGCCGATTCTCTGACAAAGGCTGTTTCTCAGAGAAAACATGATAGTCATTATGAGGCTTTGGGCATACGACTTAGGTCTGATTGGCTCTAGGCCAAGTGGGAGCTTGTTAGCATATGGGTGTCCTAGAGACAATCTTTTGATTAAATTAAGGACACTAGATGTAGAACTTTGTTTGTTACAAATAAATGTAAGCACTATTTATTCAGTTTCATACTGTGTCTCGATATTACTGTTAATATTATATGAATGAACTGGATAAACCCCTTGGAATAGAACAGGTATCTCTTGAGTATCTGTGATGAGATCACGATCATGAGGATTCAAGGATATTGCATGTCTATTCCTAATTATATGTTCCTAGTCTAGAGACACTGAGTTTGGGGATCAGTGATCTCGAGTAAAGACTAGTACGACTTATCTACTTGTATATGGATACAAGGTAAAGACCTCATGAGCTGCAGATATGGAGATATCTTAGCTAAAGTCGTGGGTGGACCTATAAGAGTATAGCTCGCACTAAACAGACCCAAAAAGAGACTCTATGAGGAAATCTCACAGATAGTGTCATTAGAGTAATCTCTTAATGTTTGGGTGTGTCTTTCCTTAGACCAGAAGTTATTACCTAGAATGTGTTCTTGAAGGCATGTTTTGATTGTATACCTCGTCTGCCTGAAACATGGAGACTCATAGGTATACTGTTGGGCGTGTCCTTAAAGGGCACAGGGCTAGGGTAATAAGCTGAAGGAATTCGTCAAATCTCTGTGAGAGATTAGGTTATCTGTAAACCGGAGAAATCGGGATGACATTTACAGGGACTCGGGAATCTATGCATAGTAAAAGAGATCATGAGATGATCTGCCTTTAGAGTCAGTAAATTGAAGATTCCCTATTTCGAATAAAGCTTACCCTAAACCGCAGGGGTTGATACATTTCCTTACCCTAGGTTAATGGGAAGATAACCGAGACGAAGGGAAATACATACAATAACCAAATATGTGCAATAGGATGATCAAGTCATTAATCTGACTAGTTCTGGGGCAACAAAGCATTGCTAGTGCTCTGTGTTGTCATTAATTGGGTTGTGGGCTTGTTGGGCCCAAGCCCAGTTATGTCAGTAGCTAAGTTGGACCTAATGGGTCACACACTAACACCTTGTAGTTATGATGGACTAGCTTTAAAGGTATTGGGCCTAATAATGTTATTAGCCCAAGAAGCTGTTTGGAAGCCCACCTAAATGGGTGGGTGGTGCATGGATTTTAGTAATGGGCTTGGATAGTCCAAGCCATTACTAATTAATTTAATTAGTTAAATTAATAATCAAATATTTGAATTTCGAATTTTGAATTTGAAATTGGAATTTTGAAATTTGAATTTAGAATTTTAATTTCGAAATTCGAATTTTGAATTTGAAATTTGAAATTTGAAATTTGAATTTTAAAATTTGAATTTGAATTTGAATTTTGAAATTCGAATTTTGAATTTGAAATTTGAAATTTTGAAATTTGAATTTTGAATTTGAATGTTTGAACGTTTGAATTCAAGTGTTTGAATTCGAATTTGAATTGGTTTTGAAAAGTTGTTTCATAACAAAAGGATAAGATAGGATCTTATTGGAGCATATTCCTTGGATGAAGAAGCATCTTTGGAGGCTCTCCCTAGGCTGATTGGTGCGCCACTTTTAAGTGATAAGAGTGTTATCTTATCACTTAAAACAAACCTCCATTCAGATTTGGTGGTTGAGGGAATCAGTGGGTAAGTTGATTCAAATTTTGAATGCAACTGCTCAATGTATTTGGACCCTTTATAGGGCTGAATTATGCGCATGAAAACTATATACTATATGATAGTTTATGAATTTAAGTTTAAATTAATTTGAATTTAAATTCATGTGGATAAGATTAGAGGTTGTTGGCAAAGTTTGTTTTGCAACAGCTCCACCTTATCACATTGTTTCATGCGCAACTTTCAAAGAAATTTGAAAGTTTGTTTTTCATTTTGAATGAATGAATTCCCTCCTCCTCTCCAAAGGGTGCGCATAAATAGACATGTTCCTCACCTTAGGTTTCATTGAAAAACCAAGCCAACTCTCTTCCTCTATGCACCATTCTGTAGGGTAGCTCAGTACACCTTTCCAAACAGGATACCTAGCCTCCACCCTCACCACTTGTGCGCATAGCAAGCCTCATTGTGGTGTTCATCTGGTGGCTTTCAAGAAAGAGTTCTTGCATCATAGACGAACGGTGGTGTGGATCACCATTAGAGGGTTTGAACCCTTCAAGCCTGACATCTCATCTCCCTGACTGATCAGGCCAAAACAAGGTAACATCATGCTGTCTTAAAGCATGAATCTATGAGTGCATGTATGTTCCGCAGTAAAAATTTTGTTTTACACCTTACATGCATCGGCCTTCAAAGGCCAGTTTACTTTCAATATCTTCACCAAGCCACTGAAGAATGAAGACTTTGTCAAGATAAGAAGAATGCTTGGAGTTACAAAATCAAGTTTAAGGGGGGTGTTGAAAAATAAACTTGTTTTGGGTTAATAGTTAGTTGGCTCAAATTCTAGAATAGTCTTTAGTATTTTTTGTATGTCCCAAATATTCAAGAGGTGTGTCTCTAGATATCTCCATAGGATGTTTGGAACTAGAGACTATAATAAATGTCTAGTATAGGAGTTTGTAGAGAATTTTGTAGAAGGAAATTTGTAGCCCTTAGATGTGAATTGTGATGGCACAATCTTAGCCATTGGTTAAGGGGTGCTACTAGTATAAATAGGTGAGTTTTCTACCATTTTGTATCAAGCCAAGAAGAAACAAGAAGAGTTTAGTAGTAAAAAGTATTCTCTTCCCCTAAATTTCTCTAAATTTTCCTTTTGTCAAATATCCTCCTCCCAACATGAAGAGGGTCAATTTCTGCAGAGGAGATTAGGTTGAGGTTTGCAGCAAAGAAGAAGGGTTTCTTGATTCCTATTACGAAGCCACGATTGTTTCCCACCTTGACAAAGGCCTCTACGTTGTTCGCTACAAGAACCTTCTGGAGGACAACGAGTCTCAGCCTCTCACCGAAACCCTTTATCCCAAGGAGCTTCGTCCATTGCCTCCTCGTGTCCACGCTTCTCAGTTTGCGCTCCATCAGAAAGTCTATGCTTTCGACAACGATGGTTGGTGGGTTGGTTCGATCACTGGCAGATCTGGTTCTCACTACTACGTATTTTACATGATTATTATTATTATTATTATCATGATTGGAGAGAATGAGGAGAGTGGCGTGCACATGAAATTTTTCAATGTTTCTTTTTGAAATATGATCTACTTTAAAAACATGATTTTGGAATTTAATGTATATATATTTTTTCGCTATGGTAAATTTTGCAAATATATTAAACTACTTCGTTTTCTATGATATATATTTTGGTGAAAACTATATTGTAAAATAATTTTATTATAATTGGACTTATTTGCGATTTACACTCTTATAGAATATTTTACTATCCTACTTTATTATGTTGGCTAATAATTAAAAAGAAATGTATAATTTAATTATAATGACTTATTTGCAAAATTAACTTCTTCTTCTTTTTTGAGATTTTATGTTACTTAAATTAATTTACGTTTTGCTTCATTCACAAAGATTTAATTTTGGGAAAAATATTTTTGCAGTTAATGCAGATAAGTTATCTGCATTTATTCCCAAAACAATGTCGTTTTGGTATTGAAATCTTAAAAAATTATAAATATAAAGACTATTATAACCCTGAAATAAATTTAGAATATAAAAATACCATGATTTCTGCCCCAAAACGATGTCGTATTGGGCTTACTGCAGTTAACTTATCTGCAGTAACTGTAGAAAAAGCAAACCCTTTAATTTTTGACTTGATTTCATGCAACTTCAAATTTTGAAATGGCCATTGGCCGGTATTGTCCTTAAAAATCTTTTTATTGGATTCTCTAGATGAATTATCTCTCGTTCTAATTTTTCTCCTTTAAAAGGATTGTATTTAATTACAACGACTTATTTGTAAAACTAATGTAAATGTTCTGATTTCTTTTTGGGGATATTATTTTACATGAATTAATATTGGAATGATATTTTTTATTCGATTTCAGGAAGATCTCTCTCTGTGTCCCTATTTTTTTCTCTGGGATGTATTTAATTAGAATGAGTTATTTGTAAAACTGATATTTTTTTTGTCTTAAAAGGTTTCCGGATATTACGTAAATCGAATTGATTTACAATTTGACTCACTTACAACAATTAATTTTTGAATTGATTTAATGCAATATCGAATCTCGTAATGATATTGCAATCAAAAACCTTTTAACTGATCTATCAAACAAAATCTTTTAAGTGGAATATGAACAAGATTTCTCACCGTTGTAAAACCCGGCCCGACCTGGCCGGGTCGACCCGGAACTCGGTGACCCGGTCAAATCCGGCTAAATCCGATGACCCAGTGACCTGCTGACCTGGCCGGGTCATGCATTAAAAAAATCAAAATTGTTTCATCTTATCTGAAAAAAATGTAGAACTCATTGCAAAAACTTTTTATAATTTTATTTGCTCGTATACTCTTCTACAATGACCTCAAAATTTCAGTTTCCAATACTGAAGCAATTTGCGGAATAATAAATTAAGAGAATGTGACATATGTTATTTTAATGTAGTTGAATTTGAAAAATATGAGTTCAATGTCATTGAGAGGTATATTTATGGGGACTTTGAGTTGCAATTAAAAGTGACATAGTAATAATGTGCATTTTTACTTATTTGTGCTTCATGTCTTTGAGATTATTTAGTGAACCTTGATTAATTCATTTTAGATATGAAAATTTTATTTGAATTTATATGTTCATATATATATATATATATATATATATATATATATATATATATATATATATATATATATATGGGTCAACCGGTCCGACCAGTGACCCGCCGGTCCGACCAGTGACCCAGTAACCCAGTATCCCGACCGAGTCTACCCGGGTCGGGTTTAATAACATTGATATTTCTTTCCTGAATCTTTCTCCAATTTGAATACCCTGCCTTAACTATAAATATAAACCACAAACAGTTAAGACACCACACTTGAAAGTAAACTGGCCTTGAAGGCCGATGCATGTAAGGTGGAAAAACAAAACTTTTTCACGCGGAAACATACATGCACATAGAAATTCATGCTTTAGGACAACATGATGTTACCTTGTTTTGGCCTGATCAGTCAGGGAGATCAATTGTCAGGTCTGAAGGGTTCAAACCCTCTAATGTTGATCCACACCACCATTCGTCAATGATGCAAGAACACTTTCTTGAAAGCCACCAGATGATCACCACAATGAGGCTTGCTATGCGCTCAATTGGTGAAGGTGGAGGCTAGGTATTGTGTTTGGAAAGGTGTAGTGAACTACCCTACAGAATGGTGCATGAGATGAAGGAGTGTAGGCTAGGTTTTGTGAAAAACCCTAAGGAGAAGAACCACCCAAGTGATGTTGCGCACAAGAGAGTTGAAAGAATGATTTAATTAAATCAAATTTTTCTTTCAAACTCCTTTGAAAGTGGCGCACAAAATCAAGAAGAATAAGGTTGAGTTGTTGCAAATCAAATCTAGCCAAAACCTCCAATCTTATCCTCATGAAACTAAGTTCAAACCTATTCAAACTTTGATTTAAAAACCATCATATGGTTACCCATTTCATGTGCAATATTCAGCCCAAAAGGGTCCAAATATGTTGAGTAGTTGCATTCAAAATTTGAACCAACTCACCCACTTATTCTCTCAACTACCAAATTTGATTGGAGCTTTGTTTGAATGACAAGATGACATTCTTATCCACTAAACTTGCGCCCCAAATCAGCCCTTGGTGATCTCTAAAGATCTCCTCTTGATACAAGGGATTTGTTCCAACAAGATCTCATCTTATCCTTTTGTTATGAAACAACTTTTCATAGCCAATTCAAATTCGAATTCAAACACTTGAATTCAAATGTTCAAACATTCAAATTCAAAATTCAAAATTTAAATTTCAGAATCCAATCTTAAATTTCAAATTTCAAATTTCAAATTCAAAATTCAAATGTTTGATTATTAATTTAACTAATTAAATTAATTAATAATGTCTTGGACTATCCAAGCCCATTACAAAACTCCATGCGCCCTCCACCCTTTTAGGTGGGCTTCCAAACAGCTTCTTGGGCTAACAACCATTATTAGGCCAAATACCTTTAAAGCTAGTTCATCATGACTACAAGGTGTTAGTGTGTGACCCATTAGGTCCAACTTAGCTTCTGATATAACTGGGCTTGGGCCCAACAGGCCCACGACCTAATTAATGACAACACAGAGCACTAGTAATGCTTTGTTGCCCCAGAACTAGTCAGATTAATGACTTGATCATCCTATTGCACATATTTGGTTACCGTATGTATTTCCCTTCGTCTCGGTTATCTTCCCATTAACCTAGGGTAAGGAAATGTACCAACCCCTGCGGTTTAGGGTAAGCTTTATTCGAAATAGGGAATCTTCAATTTACTGACTCTAAAGGCAGATCATCTCACGATCTCTTTTACTATGCATAGATTCTCGAGTCCCTGTAAATGTCATCCCGATTTCTTCGGTTTACAGATAACCTAATCTCTCACAGAGATTTGATGAATTTCTTCAGCTTATTACCTTAGCCCTCTGCCCTTTCAGGACACGCCCAACAGTATACCCATGAGTCTCAATGGTTCAGGCAGACGAAGCATACAATCAAAACATGCCTTTAAAAACACAGTCTAGGTAATAACTTCTGGTCCAAGGAAAGACATACCCAAATATAAAGAGATTACTCTAATGACACTATCTGTGAGATTTCCTCATAGAGTCTTTTTTTGGGTCTGTTCAGTGCGAGCTATACTCTTATAGGTCCACCCACGACTTTAGCTAAGACATCTCCATATCTGTAGCTCATGAGGTCCTTACCTTGTATCCATATACAAGTAGATAAGTCGTACTAGTCTTACCCGAGATCACTGATCCCCAAACTCAGTGTCTCTAGACTAGGAACATATAATTAGGAATAGACATGCGATATCCTTGAATCCTAATGATCGTGATCTCATCATAGATACTCAAGAGATACCTGTTCTATTCCAAGGGGTTTATCCAGTTCGTTCAAATAATATTAACAATAATATCGAGGCACAATATGAAACTGAATAAATGGTGCTTTTATTTATTTGTGACAAACAAAGTTCTAGATCTAGTGTCTTTTATTTAATCAAAAGATTGTCTATAGGACACCCATATACTAACACGCCACACCTGAAAATTGCAATCAATTTTCTCCTTATGTTTTTCTTGATCATAAAAATCGCAATCAATTTTCTCCTTCTTTTTTCTTGTTTTTCTTGATCATAAAAATCGAGTCGCAAATATAAACAAGGTATTGTAAATATTAGGGTTTATTTCTTATTGTAAATATTAGGATATATTTATTTGTTGTAAATATTAGAAATTAGTTTTTCTTATTTATTTATTTTTAATTATTTAGAATCCTCTAAAAATATCTAGATTTCTCTAGGTTTTACTTTTATTAATTTTGGGCTTGGCCCGTTAGACCTTTCTGTACTCTATAAATAGAGTACTCTTGTAGAGTTTTATTCACAATTCAATAATATTTCAAATACCTTTTTCAAGTCAAGGTTAGCTCGATTTGACGTGAGTAGGATGGAGCAGCAACATCAAGCACTTTCAAACGTCAAGCCCACAGTTACACCTAAAGATTTCTTGAGATTCGAAGTCACTATTACCTTTCGACACGTCTCAGCTGGTGTTATAAACACATCAACCCTACACCAAAGCACTGAACTCATAAGGTGCAAACGATTATTCGGATGTACTGCTCAAGATCTCCAACAAACTGCAATATTTTTCCTACGAAAATTGGATTTTCCCTACCCATCCTTGGAGCACTTTAGCCAGGATTGCCTTGATGAACTTGCAGGGACGATCATAGATCAGGTTCAACAGTGTTTTGACTTTATAAAACCACATGCCGGTTCAGAAGACCAAGGGCAATCGCAAGTGTTCCCTGTGCCTCTGGAAATCTTCTTGGATGTAGAGTCAGATATTGAAGAGAATCAAGAGATAGAGCTGACAGATGAAGAGATTCAAGAGTTGGAGACTGAAATTATGGAAGAAGAGTCTATGCAAAGTGTTAGAATGGTTCCGGCATCTAACGAAGCCATCCAATCTCTGAAAACATATGTGCTTCCTAAGAAGTGCAGTGTATGCTTGGAAACGTTTAGTGCTGAAGGGGAAGATGTGAAAATTTCGCCAATGCCATGCGGTCATGTGTTTCACCATCATTGTATTGTGCAATGGCTTCAAACCAGTTATACCTGTCCCTTGTGTCGCTACCCTATGCCTACTTCTAACAACTAAGAAAATCTAGTTTACTCGATCTATCATATTTTTGTTAGCATATGGGTGTCCTAGAGACAATCTTTTGATTAAATAAAGGACACTAGATGTAGAACTTTGTTTGTTGCAAATAAATGTAAGCACTATTTATTCAGTTTCATATTGTGTCTCGATATTACTGTTAATATTATATGAATGAACTGGATAAACCCCTTGGAATAGAACAGGTATCTCTTGAGTATCGGTGATGAGATCACGATCATGAGGATTCAAGGATATTGCATGTCTATTCCTAATTATATGTTCCTAGTCTAGAGACACTGAGTTTGGGGATTAGTGATCTCGAGTAAAGACTAGTACGACTTATCTACTTGTATATGGATACAAGGTAAAGACCTCATGAGCTGCAGATATGGAGATATCTTAGCTAAAGTCGTGGGTGGACCTATAAGAGTATAGCTCGCACTGAACAGACCCAAAAAGAGACTCTATGAGGAAATCTCACAGATAATGTCATTAGAGTAATCTCTTTATGTTTGGGTGTGCCTTTCCTTGGACCAGAAGTTATTACCTAGACTGTGTTCTTGAAGGCACGTTTTGATTGTATACCTCGTCTGCCTGAAACATGGAGACTCATAGGTATACTGTTGGGCGTGTCCTTAAAGGGCACAGGGCTAGGGTAATAAGCTGAAGGAATTCGTCAAATCTCTGTGAGAGATTAGGTTATCTGTAAACCGGAGAAATCGGGATGACATTTACAGGGACTCGGGAATCTATGCATAGTAAAAGAGATCATGAGATGATCTGCCTTTAGAGTCAGTAAATTGAAGATTCCCTATTTCGAATAAAGCTTACCCTAAACCGCAGGGGTTGATACATTTCCTTACCCTAGGTTAATGGGAAGATAACCGAGACGAAGGGAAATACATACAGTAACCAAATATGTGCAATAGGATGATCAAGTCATTAATCTGACTAGTTCTGGGGCAACAAAGCATTGCTAGTGCTCTGTGTTATCATTAATTGGGTTGTGGGCTTGTTGGGCCCAAGCCCAGTTATGTTAGTAGCTAAGTTGGACCTAATGGGTCACACACTAACACCTTGTAGTTATGATGGATTAGCTTTAAAGGTATTGGGCCTAATAATGTTATTAGCCCAAGAAGCTGTTTGGAAGCCCACCTAAATGGGTGGGTGGTGCATGGATTTTAGTAATGGGCTTGGATAGTCCAAGCCATTACTAATTAATTTAATTAGTTAAATTAATAATCAAATATTTGAATTTCGAATTTTGAATTTGAAATTTGAATTTTGAAATTTGAATTTAGAATTTGAATTTCGAAATTCGAATTTTGAATTTGAAATTTGAAATTTGAAATTTGAATTTTAAAATTTGAATTTGAATTTTGAAATTCGAATTTTTTTGAAATTTGAAATTTGAAATTTTGAATTTTGAATTTTGAATTTGAATGTTTGAACGTTTGAATTCAAGTGTTTGAATTCGAATTTGAATTGGTTTTGAAAAGTTGTTTCATAACAAAAGGATAAGACAGGATCTTATTGGAGCATATTCCTTGGATGAAGAAGCATCTTTGGAGGCTCTCCCTAGGCTGTTTGGTGCACCACTTTTAAGTGATAAGGGTGTTATCTTATCACTTAAAACAAACCTCCATTCAGATTTGGTGGTTGAGGGAATCAGTGGGTAAGTTGATTCCAATTTTGAATGCAACTGCTCAATGTATTTGGACCCTTTATAGGGCTGAATTATGCGCATGAAAACTATATACTATATGATAGTTTATGAATTTAAGTTTAAATTAATTTGAATTTAAATTCATGTGGATAAGATTGGAGGTTGTTGGCAAAGTTTGTTTTGCAACAGCTCCACCTTATCACACTGTTTCATGCGCAACTTTCAAAGGAATTTGAAAGTTTGTTTTCATTTTGAATGAATGAATTCCCTCCTCCTCTCCAAAGGGTGCGCATAAATAGACATGTTCCTCACCTTAGGTTTCATTGGAAAACCAAGCCAACTCTCCTCCTCTATGCACCATTCTGTAGGGTAGCTCAGTACACCTTTCCAAACAGGATACCTAGCCTCCACCCTCACCACTTGTGCGCATAGCAAGCCTCATTGTGGTGTTCATCTGGTGGTTTTCAAGAAAGAGTTCTTGCATCATAGACGAACGGTGGTGTGGATCACCATTAGAGGGTTTGAACCCTTCAAGCCTGACATCTCATCTCCCTGACTGATCAGGCCAAAACAAGGTAACATCATGTTGTCTTAAAGCATGAACCTATGTGTGCATGTATGTTCCGCAGTAAAATTTTTGTTTTACACCTTACATGCATCGGCCTTCAAAGGCCAGTTTACTTTCAAGTGGTATCAGAGCCCGGTTGCTTTACCATCGACGGATGATGGTACCTTGTTTGTGAAAAGAGTTTTTCACGGTCAAAAATCTTTAAAGGGTTAAAGTTTAAATTCTGCATGTGGATTTTGAATCACAAATCCTTTAAAGTGTTAAAGTTTTTGTTTTTATGAACATGAAAATTTGATTCTGTGTTCATAAAACATTATGCATCATGGTTTAGTTTCTTTTCTTTATGAAAGTTCTAAAAGGAACACCCTTTTTGAAAGGGTAGATTCGGCCATGGAGGGTACTAAGAGTACCTTGAATGATTTCTTATTTTTCTCCATGAATTGTGTCATGTTTATATGCATGAAATTTTGTGACAAATTTATCATATAGTTACCTATATGATTCGGCCATGTAGGGATATATGGCTACATGCATGGTTTAATTTTGTTTTCTTTAAGAAAGAATTAACAAAATTTGAATTGAAATTGTTTTTAAATTCGGCCAATGAGAAATTTAAGATTATGAATCTTGATGTTATTTTGATGTTTAAATGTTAAATGTCAAAATACATGTGAAAATGTTATGTGATAATATAATGTTTGTGTTTGCAAGTTTTGAACTTTTCAGGTACAAACAGGAAGGGGATGGTCATGGTGCCCGGATTTGAATTTTTTGAATTTTAAATTTATGTGTAATCGCGCATTTTAATTTACAAGTAAATTTGTAATTTAAATTTTGTAATTTTGTTCCTCCAAAGTGTTATGGAGTTTCTTTAATTATTTGTAATTAGAGAAATAGGCTAGTGGCGTATAGACGACAAGCGGCCGTTGCTTAAAGAAGCAAAAAGGACAAAAGCGCGAGCACCATGGCTATCTCAATATAAACTGTTTATATGTATGTATGATTAGAACGTCTAGTATGCATAAATTGGGCAAATCGCGTTTGTATGGTTATTATGTTTGTCCAATAACGACTAGTGTATACCGATAGATGTTTGACATAGGTAACGACTAGCATGATAACTTACAATATGCGTTTGATGGGACCTAATTAACCCCAAGATAAAAGGAACCCTTAAAAGGAATAAATAATTAAGCATATGATTATCTCCCACCACCAATGCTACTCAAAACTCTTCTACATAGTGGTGCTCCACAACTCAGTTGGGACCCACTGTTTCGTTGGGCTAGAGTAGTGTTTGAAGTGTAAGACACTTAGGGTGCTGGTTTAATGCTTAACTAAGACATAAGTTGCAGGCACAGCCGGGCTTATGTGCTTAGGATAATGGTGCTAGGTTGGTTGCATGAGATGCACCACTAAGTGACAAAGAGTTGTCAACCTAATGTTAAGAGAGGGTATGAGATACTGTTGATAAAGATCAACCATTTATTTAAATTAATCTTGCGGTCTCAGACGGAGGTTAAAATAAATAATCGCACTCTTAATCCCACTAAGGTAAAATCTAAAGTAGATTAACCCTAAGTCAAAAGGAAGGGTCATTGACTTAGATAAAATAGTGGGAGTGGCAAATTATTTCAAGTCTTTAATAATTTGCTTTCTAACTACATAACCGTATATTAACTAAAACTATCTTTACATCCTTTTCAGCTTATAGTATGACTAATCCACTGTCACTGCGTTCAATACTCGATACGAATAAACTGACCGGTTCGAATTTTATGGACTGGTATCGGAACCTAAGAATAGTTCTAAGGGCCGAAAAGATTGCCTACGTTTTAGATGCTGTAATACCCGTAGCTCCACGGGAAGGGGAATAAGGGTTTGCGGAATTTGATTTCGTAACCCATCAACAGCACTTGGATGACAATGTGATGGCAGTATGCATCATGTTGGCATCCATGTCGCCTGAACTGCAGAAGCAGCATGGGCATATGGATGCTCCCTCTATTATCGTACATCTCAAGGAGTTGTATGATATTAAAGGCAGGCATGAGAGGTATGAGGCCTCAAGAGAACTGTTCTCTTGTAGGATGACTGAGAGCATGTTTGTTGGCAGCCATGTTCTCAAGATGATCGGGCTGATTGAGAAGCTAGGAAACCTAGGCTTTATCATGGATGCCGAGCTAAGTAATGACTTAGTCCTCACCTCACTTCCACCTTCCTTCAGTCAATTCATCATGAATTACAATATGCATGGGATGCAAGTGAGCTTGCCTGAGTTGTTAAGCATGTTAACAACAGCTGAAGTGTCTATCAAGAAGGATAGGACACAGGCTCTTTTGATTGGTGGGCCTAGCAAGGCCAAGGGAAAGGGTAAGGAGCCTGCAAAAGGTGACCCCCTTAAGCCCAAAGGAAAATCCAAGAAGAAGAAGGGCAAGAAGAAGGGTAAGAAGGCACCTAAGGACAAGGGTGATGCTGAGTGCTTCCATTGTGGCAAGAAAGGCCACTGGAAGAGGAATTGTCCAGACTACCTGAACAATGTGAAGGACAAGAAGCATGGTGATGCTTCTGCCTCAGGTATTTTCATGATTGAGATAAATTATTCTTATGCTAATCCATCCTCATGGGTATTGGATACCGGATGCGGTTCTCATATCTGCAATATGTTGCAGGTACTTAGGAGCCCAAGGAGATTGGATAGAAACGAGGTAGATCTCCGCGTTGGCAATGGAGCAAGAGTTGCTGCTCATTCAGTTGGAGATGCTGACCTTATTTTGCATACGGGCCTTTTATTGCATTTGAATAATTGTCTTTATGTTCCGCAAATTTCTAGAAACATTATTTCAATTTCTTGTTTAGAACAAGATGGATATACTTTCAGTATTAGGAATGGTACTTTTTCTATCATTTTGAATGATATGGTTTACGGTACTGCTTCTTTAATAAATGGATTGTATGTGTTGGAAATGGGAAATGAAGTGCTCAATATAGATGTGAAACGACCTAGGACGGATAATCAATCTTATCTTTGGCACTGTAGACTAGGGCACATAAATGAAACAAGATTGTCTAGGATGCATAGAGATGGATACCTGGACTCCATGGATTTGGAATCCTATGGACAGTGTGAATCTTGTCTAGCTGGGAAAATGATTCAACAAAAGCCCAAAGGGCTTGAGAGTCATAGGGCTAGTGAGTTATTAGAACTCATTCATACTGATGTATGTGGCCCAATGTCTATTGAGGCTAGAGGTGGATATTCTTATTTCATTACCTTTACAGATGACAAATCAAGATTTGGGTATATATACCTAATGAGATATAAATCTGAAGCTTTTGAAAAGTTCAAAGAGTTTAGGAATGAGGTGGAGAAACAGCGTGGCAAGATGATAAAGACATTACGATCAGATCGTGGTGGTGAATATTTGAGCCACGAGTTTCAGGGTTATCTGAGAGAAAATGGAATTCTCTCACAATTTACCGCTCCTTACACACCACACCAAAACGGTGTCTCCGAAAGGAGAAACAGGACCTTGTTAGACATGGTTAGGTCTATGATGAGTGAGACTCAACTTCCAAAATCGTTTTGGGGATATGCCTTAGACACAGCGGCATACCTTCTAAATAGGGTACCGTCTAAATCTGTTCAGACCACACCATATGAGATATGGAGTGGTAAGAGACCCAACCTGAGTTACCTCAGGGTATGGGGATCGCCAGCTTATGTCAAAGCGTTGACATCAGACAAGCTTAGTGCTATGAGTACTAAATGTCTATTTGTGGGGTATCCTAAAGGTACTAAGGGATACTACTTCTACTCCATGGAAGAACACAAAGTGTTTGTGTCAAAGAATGCTGAGTTCCTTGAGAAGGATTTGATCTCTCAAGGAGGCAGTGGGAGTAAGATTGATCTTGAAGAAGTGCAAGATCCACAAGAACAGATTGAGGAACCCGAGTCTGCTCCGCAGGCGACGTTCTCCAATGGAGAAGTAAACACACAACTCCATAGATCTACGAGGGTCATCCATCCACCTGAAAGGTACGGGTTTGTGATTGAGAATCAGCAAACTGTTGAGGATGATGAACCAAGTAACTACGAGGAGGCGGTCAAAGATGTTGACTCCTCAAAATGGCTTGAAGCCATGGAATCTGAAATGGATTCGATGTATCAGAACAAGGTATGGACCTTGGTTCCTAAACCACAAGGAATAGTTCCTATCGGTAATAAATGGGTCTTTAAAAGAAAGACTGATGCAGATGGCAACGTTCAGACCTACAAAGCTAGGTTGGTGGCGAAAGGGTATCGTCAAAGACAAGGAGTTGACTATGATGAAACTTTTTCACCAGTTTCCATGATCAAATCTATTAGGATCATGCTTGCAATAGCAGCATACCACGACTATGAAATTTGGCAAATGGATGTCAAGACCGCCTTCTTGAATGGGTTCTTGAAGGAGGAAGTGTACATGACACAACCTGAAGGCTTTGAAAACAAAGATCAGGAGCATATGGTATGCAAACTACAAAGGTCAATATATGGGCTAAAGCAAGCATCAAGGAGTTGGAATATACGTTTTGATGAAGTCGTTAAGAGTAACGGTTTTATCAAGAACGAGGATGAACCTTGTGTTTACAGAAAGGTTAGTAGGAGTAATATCGTCTTCCTAGTGCTCTATGTAGATGACATATTGCTAATAGGAAATGACATCCCCACATTAAAAATAACGAAAGAGTGGCTTTCAGAAAACTTTACCATGAAGGATTTGGGAGAGGCAGCCTTTATACTCGGTATAAAGATCTATAGAGATAGATCCAAGAGGCTGCTGGGTTTATCTCAATCCACGTACATTGACAAGATGCTAAAGAGGTTTAGCATGGAAGGGTCGAAAAGGGGTTTTCTTCCTGTCAGTCATGGGGTACACCTATCAAAGGCTATGTGTCCTAAGTCACAGCCTGAGAAGGATCGCATGAGTGGAATTCCATACGCTTCGGCTATTGGATCCATCATGTATGCCATGATATGTACGAGACCAGATGTCTCGTATGCTTTA
>JAVKPL010003345.1:0-19979 GCA_032173675.1 Gastrolobium villosum
TATAAAAGCAATAAAAAAATAAAGAAGGCTTTTCAGGTTGCCTTGGGGCTTGACCCTTCGATGTACCAAAAAATATAAAATATAAAATATAAAATAAAAAAGGCTCTCTCATTGTTTAAAACAACGACTCAATTTTATTTTTAAATCTATACATTCACCAAAGAACTTTGCAATCGGAGTTCTATATACTTTTGAAACTACCCAATAACCATAAAACAAAAAACAATCTAGGAAATAAAATTAAAAACGAAATATTTATGAAAAATAACCTATATATCGCTGTCTTGCTTCGTTATTGGGCCGCGAAACTAATTATATTTCTTTTCCCAAAACTAATTATATTTCTTTGAATAATTATCTTTTTAATCCAATGGTGTCAAGGTATCTTCGCAGTGATAAGGTGGAGTGAGTTTAGAACCACAAATTCTATGTGGCATTTGAGAACCACTAAACCTGTTCATAGTTCTTTCCAAGGGAGGAAATAAAACATTCCGTTTTAAACTTATCAACATTAACAAGAAAGATGGCTGAAACAAGGTTGAGCATGAAAGACAAAAGATGGTCACTCCATGGGATGACAGCTCTAGTGACAGGAGGAACCCGAGGCATAGGGTTTGTTCTTTAATCTCAATCTTTTCTCTTATTTGTACATATCTTTGCTTTTACTTTCTTCTATTAACTACTTATTTATTTTATTTTTATTTTTATTTTTAATTTTAGGCATGCAATCGTAGAAGAGTTAGCAGAATTTGGGGCAGCTGTGCATATATGTGCACGTAATCAAGAAGATATTAATAAATGTTTGGAAGAATGGAAAAACAAAGGATTTAGCGTGACAGGGTCAGCATGTGATATACTATCTCGTGACCAACGTGAAAATTTAATGGAAAATGTTGCTTCAATCTTTCACGGAAAGCTCAACATTCTAGTAAGTTCTTCCCTTTTTCATTATATTTTAAAAAACTTAATTTTACAAATTCACTTTTGTAATCAAGTAATTTATACTGTTTGGATAGTATATATTAACCTATGTTGCACTCATACCGACACCAAACACGAAACACGACACAACACTCTGATATGTTAATTCTAAAAGATATTAGATTTTGACACGTTAGAATATGTTTAGATATTAAATAATATTTTTAATTTATATAGAGTATATTATATTTAATATTCAAGAATTTAACAAAAAAATGAAGCTAAACTTATAATACCCATTAATTTTACAAAGAAATATAAAATATCACAAATATTTATTTTAAACTCAATAAAATGGTAATAATAATCCAACAAATCTAATAGTTAGAACTGAAAACACAATACAATGCAACATTTGAACCTTTTTTTTGATATCTGCAATACATGTTGGAGTATTGGGAAGTGTTGAAGATGACACATCAAATTTTTTGAAGTGTCTGTGCATTATAGATATTAACCTAAAAAAATGGATTTTATAAGAGTTATGTTGTAGGAAAAGTGATTCTGTAATGTTATAGAGATTCGTTTTGCATGCCTTAGTTTTTTTTTTTTTTTTTTTTTGCTTCAAAAAGTGTAGGCCCCACAAAATGTTGTGTGTGTAGTAAACTTTTTTGTGTCATATTAAATGATGAATGCAAACCCCAACAAAAATAGGTGTTATTTTGTGTCTTCATAGAGTGTCTTCTTTGTTTTATGTAAAATGATGTAAATGGTTTTCTGTTAGGTAAACAATGCTGCAACAAGTATAAATAAGAGCATCACAGATTATACTGCTGAAGATATAACAACAGTAATGGGTACCAATTTTGAGTCCGGTTACCACTTGTGTCAACTTGCACACCCACTTCTAAAAGCATCTGGATACGGGAGCATTGTATTCATATCCTCTATTGCAGGTTTAACAGCTTTGCCTATTTGTTCTGTCTATGCAGCCTCTAAAGGTATGTTTTTTTTCTTCATACCCCTTAACTTGAAATCTAACGTGATAAGATTGAGTTAAAAAAAAGATAATTAATACAATCTGCATATATAATTTTATTGCAGGAGCTATGAATCAAATCACCAAGAACATAGCATTAGAATGGGCAAAGGATAATATTCGTGCAAATGCTGTAGCACCTGGACCTGTATTGACCTTAATGTTGGAGTCCATTATGGTATGCATTTTTTCATTTTGTTTATCCATAGCGTGGCATATGTCAAAGATTGATTTGCAACACTCATTTTTCTTAGCTTCCCTTGGTGACGCAAGGAAAATATTTAATTTTTTTTTTTTTTTTTGGTAAATACATGGGGCATTGCCCCACGAAAATATTTAACTTTGTTGTAGTTAATAGTGGTGGACTAAAATTTTTGGGGAGTAAAAAAAAAAAAAGGGCATACTCCGGTCCATAAGGCTTTCCGATTTATATGAGTAGAGATGAGGGTTACTTGTACGCAATCTTATGTCCATTTTTTATACTCAAACTCATTATCTTCCGATAATAAGAAGCAATATTACCGCTCATCTAAGGCTTAGAAGGGAACAAAATCATATATATTTTAAATTCTTAATTAAAATAAAAAATAATAATGAAAGAAGTGTGTATATAGGGCAGCAATGAGAGTGTGAGAGTACATATGAGTGTTTCTCTTTTTATATTCTTTTTTATAAGTTCAAATCAATTAAATTAATATAAGTGAGATTATATATTAAAGCGAAATTTTGATTTGAAATTTAGCGGAAGTGGTCCCAAGTAGTTACAATTCTCATCTTTTCTCTTGCATATATTGTTATTATCATGTTGTTAAGTCAACAATGTTGTTTTTAAGTCACAAATGTATTTCTTACAGAAAACTTGTGAAGGGGAAAAGGCCATTGATGCTTTAGTGTCTCAAACACCTGTTGGTCGCATAGGAGAGCCTAAAGACATATCAGCATTAGTTGCTTTTCTTTGCCTTCCGGCTTCTTCATACATCACTGGACAGATTATAGCAACGGATGGGGGTTTAACAATTTGAAATTTTTTGGCTTAAAAGACCAAAAATACAAAAACAGCTTCTTGAACAACTTGATCTGCTAGAAGCACCAAAACTAAATATTGTTTGAAGATGCAAAAACAAATATGTGGTTTCTGCACGAGTGAGTCATTTTTTAAATATGACACTATTAGAATAGTTTTAAATATTAACATAATTTATCGATGAAAAAATATTTCATCTAAAATAGCGATCAATTTTTTGACAACAATTATATTACATCGAAAATAGAGATGAAATTTTTTTTCGTCGAAACTAAAGACAAAATTAGATACACAACAAGATGAATAATCACTGATATAAATTTTTGACGAAAAAAAGTAAGTCAAATTTTTTTATAGAATCTAAATTCAGTCAAAATTTTCAACAAAAACATTTTCGTCAAACTTTTCTACGAAAAATATTTTCGTCAAAAATTATCCGCGAAACACATTTTCATCAAAATTTTCAACGAAAATCAATTCCATCAAAATTTTTCAACAGAACACATTTCCAAAGAAAACTTTAGTCAAAAATATTTTTGTAAATATTTTTTAAAACAAAAAAAATTGTAAAAAATCTCGACTGAAATGTTTTTTTTGTCAAATTTCTTTACGGAATCTGAATTCCGTCAAAGTTTCGACATAAGCATTTACCACAAAATTTGTGACAAAAAAACATACCCGTCGAAGTTTTTAACGAAAAATATTTCCATCAAAGTTTCAACGAAACACATTTTCATAAAAAAAAATTTGTAAAAATTTTTGAAAAAAAAATGATTTCGATCAACATTTTCAACGGAACACATTTGCATTGAAAATTTTCAACAAAAAAGAGTTCCGCAAATTTTTTGACCGAATTCTTTTTTCCGTCAAGACTTTCATTGGAAATTTATTTTGTCGAAAATATTTAAGAAACCATTTTCGTCAAAATTTTAGACGAAAATTAAATTTCGTCGAACATTTCGACATATAATTTATTTCTATAAAAAAAGTTGACGTATAAAAAATTCCGTCGTCTTTCGACAAAAATTATTCTGACGAAAAAATGCTTTTTAGATAGAATTTTCGTCGTTTACAACGTAGAAATTTTAATCGAAAATATGATCATTTTAGCAATATGAAAAGTACATAAATAATTTTATTAGAAATTTTAAATTTAATTTTATTTGTAAAATATATTAATTATATTTATTTTTTAAAAATGATAAAATAATAAAAATATCTCATTAACCCTCCTTTTTTCTCCTTTACCATTTTTTTATCTCCCAAATAAGGGGAGAGTATCCTTCTATTTCCTTCTCTTTCATCCCCTTGGATCCTCTTCCTTATCTTTCTCTCCAAACTCCTGAATAAAGCCTTAATTAACTATGGAAAACATTTAACTTTCTTGTAGTTAATAGCGGTGCACTCACAATGCAAATTTTTGTTAAGGGGATAAAATTATATATGTTTGTAAAATACATAATTAAATTGTATGACTATATATGAGAATTTTCATTTTATATTTTTTATAAGTTTAAATCAATTAAATTAGTATAAGTGATATTATATATTAAAGTGAAATTTAAATTTGAAATTTTAGGGAACATTACCAAAATTTATCTTGTCTCTTGCACATCGTGTTATAATATCACATGTTATTATGTAAACATTGTCATTTATAAATAACAAATGTCTATTTACATTTCTTATAGAAAACTTGTGAAGGGAAAAAGGCCGTGGATGTTGTAGTGTCTCAAACACCTATTGGTCGCATGGGAGATCCTAAAGAGATATCAGCATTAGTTGCTTTTATTTGCCTTCCTTCTGCATCATACATCATTGGACAAATTATAGCTACGGACGGGATTTAACAATTTAAATATATATTTTTGGCACAAAAGACCAATAATACAAAATACAATTTCTCTCGATCAACTTGATTTCGTTGAAATGTCTCTTTATTTTCTTGTGTATAAAGGGTCAATTGTATTTTGGATTTCTTGTGTCAGTTATAAGGTTGAATAATTATAATATTTATTCGGGTTATAATGGCTTATGTTATGAGTAATTAATGAGGTGGTGTTATGAGGCTATCATGTGTGGTGCAATGAATAGGGGTGGCAAATCGTGTTCGTGGGTCGGGTTCGGGTCGACCTGTGTCTGACACGAACACGAATAGATTCAACCCGAACACGACCCGATTAATTATTAGTGTCAAAATTCTCAACCCGAACACGACCCATTTTTTCTGCGGGTTGACACGACACGACCCGAAAAATCTTATAATATAAGTGTGATCCGTTTATTACACGACTCGCCCCAAAAAAGCAACAAATCTGATTGCAATATAACAAAAAAAAAAATCTTCAATAAAAAGAAACCTAGAGTGTATATTTTTTTTTATATCATTCAATAAAATTACCATAATAACCTTGAAAAAATAAAAAATAAAAATTATATTTGCGGGTCAGAGCGGGTTCACGGGTTGACCCGTGACCCGACACGAATATTTTCGTGTTATATTTTTCCAACCCGAACACGACCCATTTATTAAACGGGTTGACCCGAACACGAAAATTTTGTGTCGGGTCCGGGTTGGGTTGGCGGGTCGTGTCTTAAATTGCCACCCCTAGCAATGAAGCTTATTATTAGTAGTGTAATGAGCTTCGTCATTGGTACTCTTTTTTTTTTTTACCTTTTTTTTTATAAACCTTTTTGTTTTACCTTTGATTGACTTGATGTATTGGAAAATACTGTTAGTATATAAGTGTCCAAGGGACAATTTGTTTAGTTAGATGAACACCTTTTATTATTTGGCATTCCATGATTAATTTAATTCGAGCATCCTTTTATGTTTATCATATTTTGTTTCACCTTTTACTTATGGTTAATATGCGTTTAAATAATCTACCAAAAAAAAATATGCGTCTAAATATAAAGGCCCGGGGATAGAACATGTGTTCAATCAATGATCTCTGATAGGGATCATGATCATGAAGACGAAGACTCAAGTGCACTACATGTCTATTAATTGAAACTTATTCCTTGGAATGCCCCAAATAATTAAATTACACTAATTAGAAATAAATGTCTAATTGGAGGGTTAATCGAGTGAAAATCCTGAAGTTCAAGTTAAATCTCCAAAGGGGTAAAATGGTAATTTGGTAGAAATTGCCTGGTTTGGGGCTAATTTTGTAAAATGCACACCACCTAAGTCCATAAAATTAGGGAATCAAATAATAATGAGAAAAAATAGATGAAAAATTTAATTGTACAAATAAAGTTAATTCTCTAACAGAAGTATGATTACTGAAGATACTAAGTGAAAATCCAACTATGCAAAAGTTGCCTGGTATTTTAAAATACTGTAATGAATTCCATGAAATAATTTTAGCGAATGTCAAAATAAACATTAGATGGTTTAAATTATGGATTAGTGGAGGATTAGTGGAGTTTATTTAGCGTACATTAGTCATTTCCCAAAATTCAATTAAGTGACTTGCCACATCAACTTTCCCCCCTCATTTATCCTATCATTTTCGGACAGCTATCCTTCTCCTTGAGCAGCAACTGAAACAGTCCCCCTTCCCCTTATCCACCATTGGGAAGCCTTCAATGAGCAATAAAACATGACTCGCATTGTCAAAGAAACAACAATTTGAAATCTATCAGATTATTATGAATCCAAGTCATGATGCAGTAGTATATTTGATTGTAATTTATCTTGAAAAACAAAAGACATTTACAAATTTGGCGTGATTTGAAATATAAAATTTGAGATATTTTTTAAATGATTTAATTATAATTATCTTTATTCGTTGTAGGTTTATGATTTAGGATTTTGGGAATTAACACACCATCCTTTGTTGGCACGACCTTCTCCCTGTGGTTTGCAATGATGAAAGTATGATTTTTTTTTATTTTTACTTTTGCTGGGTTTAAGAAATGGTATAATAAGAGTGTGTGTTTCGAGGCTAAGGGTAAGATTCAAACTTTGGCTGCTGGATTTGATTGAGAAAGGCTGTAGGTTAAAGAATGGTTTGATGAGAAGGGGAAGAGAAGGAGGGTAAGGTAACGACTGATGCCCAATGACAAAGGATTAGGTTTTTCTTCAGTTTGCTTTTCTTTTACATTTTTGTGGTTGGGCCAGAGCTGGTGTTGTTCTTGAGCCTTCAATCTTCTTGGACAAGGAGTGGTGCTATAAGACTTACATTTTCGGACCTCACAAAATGTTTGGATAATTGAAATTGGCCCGAAAACAAATTAATCAGCAAAAAATAAGCTGGCCCAATTTAGAGCTAGACTCACTTTTCAAAAACTCAACACCCCTCACAAAAATGTTTGATTCTGCCACAACTAATTATCACAAAGTCACAACCACAATTACAAACCACAGGAAAACAAGGCACAACAAAGAGATCTATAGAAGCAATAAAAAAATAAAAAAGGCTTTTCAGGTTGCCTTGGGGCTTGACCCTTCGATGTACCAAAAAATATAAAATATAAAATAATAAAGGGTTTTATAAGAGTTATGTTGTAGAAAAAAATGATTGTGTTATGTTATAGAGATTCGTTTTGCGTGCCGGAATTTTTTTTTTTTTTTTGCTGCGGGACCTACATAATATTGTGTGTAGGAAAAATTTTGTGATAATATTAAATGATAGATGATAAAGCCAATAAAAAGGCTCTCTCATTATTTAAAACGACGACTCAAATTTTTTTTTTTAAGTCTATACATTCACCAAAGAACTTTGCAATAGGAGTTCTATATACTTTTGCAACTCCCCAATAACCATAAAACAAAAAACAATCTAGGAAATAAAATTAAAAACGAAATATTTATAAAAATAACCTATCGCTGTCTAGCTTTCGTTATTGGGTCGCGAAACTAATTATATTTCTTTTCTCAAAACGACTAAGGCAATGTTAAAGGTTGCATACTACCATCTTATGCTCTTTGAATAATTCTCTTTTTAATCCAATGGTGTCATGGTATCTTCATAGTGATACATAAGATGGAGTGACACAAATTCTCTCTGGCATTTGAAAACCACTAAACCTGTCCATAATTCTTTCCAAAGGAGAAAAGAAAACATTCCGTTTTAAACTTATCAACATTAACAAGAAAGATGGCTGAAACAAGGTTGAGCATGAAAGACAAAAGATGGTCACTTCTTGGGATGACAGCTCTAGTGACTGGAGGAACCCGAGGCATAGGGTTTGTTCTTTAATCTCAATCTTTTCTCTTATTTGTTCATATCTTTGCTTTTACTTTCTTCTATATTAATTACTTATTTTATTTTTATTTTTAGGCATGCAATAGTAGAAGAGTTAGCGGAATTTGGGGCAGCTGTGCATATATGTGCACGTAATCAAAAAGATATAAATATATGTTTGGAAGAATGGAAAAACAAAGGATTTAGCGTGACAGGGTCAGCATGTGATATACTATCTCGTTACCAACGTGAAAATTTAATGGAAAATGTTGCTTCAATCTTTCACGGAAAGCTCAACATTCTAGTAAGTTCTTCCCTTTTTCATTATATTTTAAAAAACTTAATTTTATAAATTCAATTTTGTAATCAAGTTATTTATACTATTTGGATAATATTAACCTATATTGCACTCATACCGACACCGGACATGAGACATACGATACAACACTCCGACATGTTAATTCTAAAAGATGTTATATTTCGATACGTTAAAACACGATTAGTATTAAATAATATTTTTAATTTATATAGAGTATATTATATTTAATACTCAATAATTCAAAAAAAATGAAGATAAACTTATAATACCCATCAATTTTGCAAAGAAACATAAAATATCACAAATATTTATATGAAACTCAATAAAATAGTAATAGTAATCAAACGAATCTAATAGTTGGAACTAAAAACACAACGCAATGTAACCTTTGAATCTTTGTTTGAGTCTCTGCAATACATATTGGAGTGTCGGGAAGTGTCAGATATGACACTCAGGTTTATTGAAATGTCGGTGCATTATAAGTATTAACCGAAAAATAGGTGTTATTATGTGTCTTCATAAAGTGTCTTCTTTCTTTTATGTAAAATGAGTACATTTGAGTTGATTTCGTACGTAAATGGTTTTCTGTTAGGTAAACAATGCTGCAACAAGTATAACTAAGAGCATCACAGATTATACTGCTGAAGATATAACAACAATAATGGGTACCAATTTCGAGTCCGGTTACCACTTGTGTCAACTTGCACACCCACTTCTAAAAGCATCTGGATACGGGAGCATTGTATTCATATCCTCTATTGCAAGTTTAACAGCTTTGCCTATTTATTGTTCTGTCTATGCAGCCTCTAAAGGTATGTTTTCTTTCTTCCTACCCCTTGACTTGAAATTTAAAGTGATAAGATTGAGTAAAAAAAAAAAAAGATATTTAATATAATCTGCATATATAATTTTATTCCAGGAGCTATCAATCAAATCACCAAGAACATAGCATTAGAATGGGCAAAGGATAATATTCGTGCAAATGCTGTAGCACCTGGACCTGTATTGACCTTAATGTTGGAGTCCATTATGGTATGCATTTTTTCATTTTGTTTATCCATGGCGTGGCATATGTCAAAGATTGATTTGCAACACTCATTTTTCTTGGCTTCCCTTAGTGACCCAAGGAAAACATTTAACTTTTTTGTAGTTAATAGTGTGGTGGACTCAAATTTTTGGTGAGGAAAAAAAAAAAGGAGGCATACTCTAGTCCACAAAAAATGAGTGATTAGGCAAGTTTCTGGAAAATTAATGAATAATGTTTTTAATGAAAGAAATACCGCAATATATTACACCAAAAAACGTGCAAAATGATTTTAATAATCTAGGATTGATTAAGTGTTGGACAAGGTACTTAGAACCAAGAAATAGGATTATTGGTAAAAAAAATTGTATCAAAGATGATGGATTTGGATATTGTGACTTATATAAGTTGTAGATATTTCTTTTATCTTTACAAAGAGACCAAGATTATAGAAATTTGACTAGAATAACTCAAGTTATATCTTAAATACAAAATAATGTTCATGCAGACTTGATATATCCAAGTATTAATATATAGATATCATATATCCTGATATGCCTCGACATATATCTGATATTACCTGTCCATAAAACTTATAACAACCATAAATGGCTAGTTTTCCATGGAAACACTATATATACATTCCCAACAAATCTAAAATGTTTTGGGCATCATTTTTACACATCTTAAGCATATTTTGAAAGCTTTTATACTATCATTTGCATATTCTTTCATATCTTTCAAAGATCAATCATATTTGAGCTAATATCTTGAAAATGCATATACTCATAGTGCTTCAAGTTGTATAACCATACTTTGAGAGCGTATATTTATTTTCAAACACTTCCTTATTGTATTCTTGAGTTGAAAGGGTTGTGAGACCCATTGAGTTTGAAAGGTGGCCAAATACCTAGTGTAATTTGGAGAGAATTATAACGTTTCCAAGTACCCGCAAACAGGAAGGTTATAAGGTATCCAAGATCCCAAAGTCTTGGAAGATTGTAGCAGTTTGTCAAGCATCCTTGAAGCTTGATAGTTAGTGAGAAATTGATAAAGCGATTTTAGTCTAGATGTAGGTCACAAGTGATGGTAACCGAATTAGGATATATCAAGTTTACATTGTTCCTAACCCTTAGCTATTTATTTTCTATGTACTAGTATAAATTATTTCAATATATTGGTGAACCTTTTTTATATATCAAAGTTTGCATGAAATTGTAATTTAGAGACAAGAAATGAGGCTTTTTCAAAAAGTTGGTATACTCAAATTATCCCCCTTTTGAGTATAGAAGCCATATTTCTAACAATTTGTTTTGCCTTGAAAAAAGCAAAAGGTACAAGTACGTGGAATAAAAAAGCATCATGATTAAAACTCTTATTTTCTTCTTTTCTTTCACTAATATTTCCCTTTTTCTCTCTCATACGATATGATCACCCCTCTATTACATTTTTGGTATTTTTTATTATAATATGCAATGCAGGAACACCAATTCAGCAGCGTTCCGGTAGATGGAAAACCTGAGATGGGGCTGAAGCGCAGTCCCATATCAATATGTAGTATTGATGGCATGCAAAAAAAAATTATATAATGCGAATTTGAACACACAAATGCATGCAAATCAAGTCATTAGTAGTGGTATAGTGGTAACCGGTAAAGAACTTGGATAGTTTGCATGAGTTTATAAGTTCAAAAACCTCAGTGCTACCGTTGTATAAAGAAAAGAAAAAGAACGAACAAATTTGGGCCCAATAAGAACACTTTATCCATAACCAATTTTTCATCTTTATAGTGCCCAAGATTTATGAACAATTATCGTATAGGATGAATTAGATTATGATGCACTTAGAATTGGTGTAGAATCATACATGTGTGTGTATATTCTTTTGGGATTTAGGCATAATTTTATTTTGTTTTTTAATTTAATCATTTCCTTACTTTAGCTAGGTTTAGTTTTGATTGATTTGTAATTAGTTATAATTTTTTTTATATTCCTTCATAGTTTTTAGCATTTATTGTTATCTTTAGGAATTTTCCTTATTTTAGGATATTAAATTTTGAATTAATTTTGAATTAGTCTATAAAAGGGTGTTTAACGTTAACATTACATTTGACTCATTGTGCATATTATCCAACTAATTAATGGATTGATTTAAGAAGTCTGGAATCAAACAAAATTATAACCAATAAAGCATGACTCTCATTGTCAAAGAAACAACAATTTGAAATCTATCAGATTATTATGAATCCAAGTCATGATGAAGTAGTATATTTGATTGTAATTTATCTTGAAAAACAAAAGACAATTACAAATTTGAGGTGATTTGAAATATAAGATTTGAGATGTTTTTTAAATGATTTAATTGTAATTAATTATCTTTATTCATAGGAGGTTTATGATTTAGGGTTTAGGGAATTAACACACCCTCCTTGTTGGCAGGACCTGCTCCCTGTCCTTGTAGTTTGCAATGATGAAAGTATGATTATTATTTTTTTGACTTTTTTTTTAATTTCTCTGGGTTTAAGAAATGGTATAATAAGAGTGTGTGTTTCGAGGCTAAGGGAAGGGGAATGAATGTCTCGAGCTTTAGGGTAAGATTCAAACTTTGGGTGCTGGATTTGGTTGAGAAATGTTGTAGGTTAAAGAAAGGTTTGATCAAAAGGGAAAGAGAAGGAGGGTAAGGTAACCAATGAAGCACCGATACCAACACGGGACACGATATGACATGACACTCCGACACGTTAAGTCTAAAAAATGTTAGATTTCGACACCTTAGGACACGTTTTGATATTAAATATTATTTTTAATTTATGTAATGTATATTATATTTAATACTCAATAATTTAATAAAAAAATGAAGTTAAACTTATAATACCCATCAATTTTGCAAAAATAAAATAAAATATCCCAAATATTTATATTAAACTCAAAAAATGGTAATCGTAATCCAATGAATCTAATAATTGGAAATAAAAATGTAACACAACACAACATTTGAACTTTTTTTGAGTCTCTACAACGCGTGTTGAATTATTGGGGAGTGTCGAAGTGCCGGAAAGTGTCGGACATGACACGTCGGGATTTTTAAAGTGTCGGTGCTTCATAGAAGGTAACGGCTGATGCCGAATGACAAATGATTAGGTTTTTATTCACTTTTCTTTTCTTTTACATTTTTGTCGTTGGGCCAGAGCTGGTGTTGTACTTGAGCCTTCAATCTTCTTGGACAAGGAGTGTTGCTATAAGACTTATATTTTCGGACCTTGAGTGTCGGGTCTTTAGTTTTCTGAAATAAAACATGCAGTCCATTACTTTTGTTCACAAAATGTTTTGATAATTGAAATTGGGCCGAAAACAAATTAATCAGCAAAAAATAAGCTGGCCCAATTTAGAGCTAGACTTGATCTGTTTTCAAAAACTCAACACAAAAATGTTTGATTCTCCGCAACTTAATTATCACAAAGTCACAACCACTATTACAAACCACAGGAAAACAAGGCACAACAAAGAGATTTATAAAAGCAATAAAAAAATAAAAAAGGCTTTTCAGGTTGCCTTGGGGCTTGACCCTTCGATGTACCAAAAAAATATAAAATATAAAATATAAAATATAAAATATAAAATAAAAAAGGCTCTCTCATTGTTTAAAACAACGACTCAATTTTATTTTTAAATCTTTACATTCACCAAATTTTTTTGCAATAGGAGTTCTATATACTTTTGGAACTCCCCAATAACCATAAAACAAAAAACAATCTAGGAAATAAAATTAAAAACGAAATATTTATGAAAAATAACCTATCGCTGTCTAGCTTTCGTTATTGGGCCGCGAAACTAATTATATTTCTTTTCCCAAAACTAATTATATTTCTTTGAATAATTATCTTTTTAATCCAATGGTGTCAAGGTATCTTCGCAGTGATAAGGTGGAGTGAGTTTAGAACCACAAATTCTATGTGGCATTTGAGAACCACTAAACCTGTTCATAGTTCTTTTCAAAGGAGGAAATAAAACACTCCGTTTTAAACTTATCAACATTAACAAGAAAGATGGCTGAAACAAGGTTGAGCATGAAAGACAAAAGATGGTCACTCCATGGCATGACAGCTCTAGTGACAGGAGGAACCCGAGGCATAGGGTTTGTTCTTTAATCTCAATCTTTTCTCTTATTTGTACATATCTTTGCTTTTACTTTCTTCTATTAACTACTTATTTATTTTATTTTTATTTTTATTTTTAATTTTAGGCATGCAATCGTAGAAGAGTTAGCAGAATTTGGGGCAGCTGTGCATATATGTGCACGTAATCAAGAAGATATTAATAAATGTTTGGAAGAATGGAAAAACAAAGGATTTACCGTGACAGGGTCAGCATGTGATATACTCTCTCGTGACCAACGTGAAAATTTAATGGAAAATGTTGCTTCAATCTTTCACGGAAAGCTCAACATTCTAGTAAGTTCTTCCCTTTTTCATTATATTTTAAAAAACTTAATTTTACAAATTCACTTTTGTAATCAAGTAATTTATACTGTTTGGATAGTATATATTAATCTATATATGGTGCACTCATACCAACACCAAACACGATACAACACTCTGATATGTTAATTTTAAAAGATATTAGATTTCAACACGTTAAAACATGTTTAGATATTAAATAATATTTTTAATTTATATAGAGTATATTATATTTAATATTCAATAATTTAACAAAAAAATGAAGCTAAACTTATAATACCCATTAATTTTGCAAAGAAAACATATGGTATACCTAATATTTATATTAAACTCAATAAAATGGTAATAGTAATTCAACAAATCTAATAGTTGAACTGAAAACACAATACAATGCAATTTTTGAACCTTTTTTTGATCTCTGCAATGTATGTTGGAGTATTGGGAAGTGTTGAAGATGACACATCAAATTTTTTGAAGTGTCTGTGCATTATAGATATTAACCTAAAAAAATGGATTTTATAAAATGTGTAGGAAAAGTGATTCTGTAATGTTATAGAGATTCGTTTTGCAAGTTTTTTTTTTTTTTTTGCTTCAAAAAGTGTAGGCCCTACAAAATATTATGTGTAGAAACTTTTTTGTGTCATATTAAATGATGAATGCAAACCCCAACAAAAATAGGTGTTATTTTGTGTCTTCATAGAGTGTCTTCTTTGTTTTATGTAAAATGATGTAAATGGTTTTCTGTTAGGTAAACAATGCTGCAACAAGTATAAATAAGAGCATCACAGATTATACTGCTGAAGATATAACAACAATAATGGGTACCAATTTTGAGTCCGGTTACCACTTGTGTCAACTTGCACACCCACTTCTAAAAGCATCTGGATACGGAAGCATTGTATTCATATCCTCCATTGCAGGTTTAACAGCTTTGCCTATTTGTTCTGTCTATGCAGCCTCTAAAGGTATGTTTTTTTTCTTCATATAACTTGAAATCTAACGTGATAAGATTGAGTTAAAAAAAAGATAATTAATACAATCTGCATATATAATTTTATTCCACCAGGAGCTATCAATCAAATCACCAAGAACATAGCATTAGAATGGGCAAAGGATAATATTCGTGCAAATGTTGTAGCACCTGGACCTGTATTGACCTTAATGTTGGAGTCCATTATGGTATGCATTTTTTCATTTTGTTTATCCATAGCGTGGCATATGTCAAAGATTGATTTGCAACACTCATTTTTCTTAGCTTCCCTTGGTGACGCAAGGAAAATATTTAATTTTTTTTTTTTTTTTTGGTAAATACAAGGAAAACATTTAACTTTGTTGTAGTTAATAGTGGTGGACTAAAATTTTTGGGGAGTAAAAAAAAAAAAGGGCATACTCCGGTCCATAAGGCTTTCCGATTTATATGAGTAGAGATGAGGGTCACTTGTACGCAATCTTATATCCTTTTTTGATACTCAAACTCATTATCTTCCGATAATAAGAAGCAATATTATTGCTCATCTAAGGCTTAGAAGGGAACAAAATCATATATATTTTAAATTCTTAATTAAAATAAAAAATAATAATGAAAGAAGTGTGTATATAGGGCAGCAATGAGAGTGTGAGAGTACATATGAGTGTTTCTCTTTTTATATTCTTTTTTATAAGTTCAAATCAATTAAATTAATATAAGTGATATTATAGATTAAAGTGAAATTTTGATTTGAAATTTAGCGGAAGTGGTCCCAAGTAGTTACAATTCTCATCTTTTCTCTTGCATATATTGTTATTATCATGTTGTTAAGTCAACAATGTTGTTTTTAAGTCACAAATGTATTTCTTACAGAAAACTTGTGAAGGGGAAAAGGCCATTGATGCTTTAGTGTCTCAAACACCTGTTGGTCGCATAGGAGAGCCTAAAGACATATCAGCATTAGTTGCTTTTCTTTGCCTTCCGGCTTCTTCATACATCACTGGACAGATTATAGCAACGGATGGGGGTTTAACAATTTGAAATTTTTTGGCTTAAAAGACCAAAAATACAAAAACAGCTTCTTGAACAACTTGATCTGCTAGAAGCACCAAAACTAAATATTGTTTGAAGATGCAAAAACAAATATGTGGTTTCTGCACAAGTGAGTCATTTTTTAAATATGACACTATTAGAATAGATATAAATATTAACAAAATTTATCGATGAAAAAATATTTCATCTAAAATAGCGATCAATTTTTTGACAACAATTATATTACATCGAAAATAGAGATGAAATTTTTTTTCGTCGAAACTAAAGACAAAATTACATACACAACAAGATGAATAATCACTGATATAAATTTTTGACGAAAAAAAGTAAGTCAAATTTTTTTATAGAATCTAAATTCAGTCAAAATTTTCAACAAAAACATTTTCGTCAAACTTTTCTACGAAAAATATTTTCGTCAAAAATTATCCGCGAAACACATTTTCATCAAAATTTTCAACGAAAATCAATTCCATCAAAATTTTTCAACAGAACACATTTCCAACGAAAACTTTAGTCAAAAATATTTTTGTAAATATTTTTTAAAACAAAAAAAATTGTAAAAAATCTCGACTGAAATGTTTTTTTTGTCAAATTTCTTTACGGAATCTGAATTCCGTCAAAGTTTCGACATAAGCATTTACCACAAAATTTGTGACAAAAAAACATACCCGTCGAAGTTTTTAACGAAAAATATTTCCATCAAAGTTTCAACGAAACACATTTTCATAAAAAAAAATTTGTAAAAATTTTTGAAAAAAAAATGATTTCGATCAACATTTTCAACGGAACACATTTTCATTGAAAATTTTCAACAAAAAAGAGTTCCGCAAATTTTTTGACCGAATTTTTTTTCCGTCAAAACTTTCATTGGAAATTTATTTTGTCGAAAATATTTAAGAAACCATTTTCGTCAAAATTTTAGACGAAAATTAAATTTCGTCGAACATTTCGACATATAATTTATTTCTATAAAAAAAGTTGACGTATAAAAAATTCCGTCGTCTTTCGACAAAAATTATTCTGACGAAAAAATGCTTTTTAGATAGAATTTTCGTCGTTTACAACGTAGAAATTTTAATCGAAAATATGATCATTTTAGCAATATGAAAAGTACATAAATAATTTTATTAGAAATTTTAAATTTAATTTTATTTGTAAAATATATTAATTATATTTATTTTTTAAAAATGATAAAATAATAAAAATATCTCATTAACCCTCCTTTTTTCTCCTTTACCATTTTTTTATCTCCCAAATAAGGGGAGAGTATCCTTCTATTTCCTTCTCTTTCATCCCCTTGGATCCTCTTCCTTATCTTTCTCTCCAAACTCCTGAATAAAGCCTTAATTAACTATGGAAAACATTTAACTTTCTTGTAGTTAATAGCGGTGCACTCACAATGCAAATTTTTGTTAAGGGGATAAAATTATATATGTTTGTAAAATACATAATTAAATTGTATGACTATATATGAGAATTTTCATTTTATATTTTTTATAAGTTTAAATCAATTAAATTAGTATAAGTGATATTATATATTAAAGTGAAATTTAAATTTGAAATTTTAGGGAACATTACCAAAATTTATCTTGTCTCTTGCACATCGTGTTATAATATCACATGTTATTATGTAAACATTGTCATTTATAAATAACAAATGTCTATTTACATTTCTTATAGAAAACTTGTGAAGGGAAAAAGGCCGTGGATGTTGTAGTGTCTCAAACACCTATTGGTCGCATGGGAGATCCTAAAGAGATATCAGCATTAGTTGCTTTTATTTGCCTTCCTTCTGCATCATACATCATTGGACAAATTATAGCTACGGACGGGATTTAACAATTTAAATATATATTTTTGGCACAAAAGACCAATAATACAAAATACAATTTCTCTCGATCAACTTGATTTCGTTGAAATGTCTCTTTATTTTCTTGTGTATAAAGGGTCAATTGTATTTTGGATTTCTTGTGTCAGTTATAAGGTTGAATAATTATAATATTTATTCGGGTTATAATGGCTTATGTTATGAGTAATTAATGAGGTGGTGTTATGAGGCTATCATGTGTGGTGCAATGAATAGGGGTGGCAAATCGTGTTCGTGGGTCGGGTTCGGGTCGACCTGTGTCTGACACGAACACGAATAGATTCAACCCGAACACGACCCGATTAATTATTAGTGTCAAAATTCTCAACCCGAACACGACCCATTTTTTCTGCGGGTTGACACGACACGACCCGAAAAATCTTATAATATAAGTGTGATCCGTTTATTACACGACTCGCCCCAAAAAAGCAACAAATCTGATTGCAATATAACAAAAAAAAAATCTTCAATAAAAAGAAACCTAGAGTGTATATTTTTTTTTATATCATTCAATAAAATTACCATAATAACCTTGAAAAAATAAAAAATAAAAATTATATTTGCGGGTCAGAGCGGGTTCACGGGTTGACCCGTGACCCGACACGAATATTTTCGTGTTATATTTTTCCAACCCGAACACGACCCATTTATTAAACGGGTTGACCCGAACACGAAAATTTTGTGTCGGGTCCGGGTTGGGTTGGCGGGTCGTGTCTTAAATTGCCACCCCTAGCAATGAAGCTTATTATTAGTAGTGTAATGAGCTTCGTCATTGGTACTCTTTTTTTTTTTTACCTTTTTTTTTATAAACCTTTTTGTTTTACCTTTGATTGACTTGATGTATTGGAAAATACTGTTAGTATATAAGTGTCCAAGGGACAATTTGTTTAGTTAGATGAACACCTTTTATTATTTGGCATTCCATGATTAATTTAATTCGAGCATCCTTTTATGTTTATCATATTTTGTTTCACCTTTTACTTATGGTTAATATGCGTTTAAATAATCTACCAAAAAAAAAATATGCGTCTAAATATAAAGGCCCGGGGATAGAACATGTGTTCAATCAATGATCTATGATAGGGATCATGATCATGAAGACGAAGACTCAAGTGCACTACATGTCTATTAATTGAAACTTATTCCTTGGAATGCCCCAAATAATTAAATTACACTAATTAGAAATAAATGTCTAATTGGAGGGTTAATCGAGTGAAAATCCTGAAGTTCAAGTTAAATCTCCAAAGGGGTAAAATGGTAATTTGGTAGAAATTGCCTGGTTTGGGGCTAATTTTGTAAAATGCACACCACCTAAGTCCATAAAATTAGGGAATCAAATAATAATGAGAAAAAATAGATGAAAAATTTAATTGTACAAATAAAGTTAATTCTCTAACAGAAGTATGATTACTGAAGATACTAAGTGAAAATCCAACTATGCAAAAGTTGCCTGGTATTTTAAAATACTGTAATGAATTCCATGAAATAATTTTAGCGAATGTCAAAATAAACATTAGATGGTTTAAATTATGGATTAGTGGAGGATTAGTGGAGTTTATTTAGCGTACATTAGTCATTTCCCAAAATTCAATTAAGTGACTTGCCACATCAACTTTCCCCCCTCATTTATCCTATCATTTTCGGACAGCTATCCTTCTCCTTGAGCAGCAACTGAAACAGTCCCCCTTCCCCTTATCCACCATTGGGAAGCCTTCAATGAGCAATAAAACATGACTCGCATTGTCAAAGAAACAACAATTTGAAATCTATCAGATTATTATGAATCCAAGTCATGATGCAGTAGTATATTTGATTGTAATTTATCTTGAAAAACAAAAGACATTTACAAATTTGGCGTGATTTGAAATATAAAATTTGAGATATTTTTTAAATGATTTAATTATAATTATCTTTATTCGTTGTAGGTTTATGATTTAGGATTTTGGGAATTAACACACCATCCTTTGTTGGCACGACCTTCTCCCTGTGGTTTGCAATGATGAAAGTATGATTTTTTTTTATTTTTACTTTTGCTGGGTTTAAGAAATGGTATAGTAAGAGAAGTGTGTGTTTCGAGAGCAATACGTAACTGAGCGAGTGGTGCAAAAACATAC